>CAKAKR010039043.1:0-12380 GCA_916700685.1 Adelosebastes latens
CCCTGCTTGCTTCTCTTATGCTGCTTTTTGAACACTTTGTTTCCTTCTTTGTCTCCCTCTGTCCATTTCCTTCTTTTCTACTGTATCTCAATTTTCTCCTCTTCTTCCTCCTCTCCTCTCCTCTCCTCTCCTCTCCTCTTCTCTTCTCTCCTCTCCTCTCCTCTCCTCTCCTCTCTCTCTTCGCCAGTTGACAGCTCTGTTGCCAGCGCAGCAGCAGCTGTTGCTGCAGCAGGCTCAGGCGCAGCTCCTGGCTGCAGCTGTGCAGCAGTCCAGTGCAGCCCACGCCGCTCACGCTGCCCACGCAGCCGCCCAAGCCAATCAGCAAGCTCAGGCAGCCGCAGCAGCAAATCAGCAAGCCCAGCAGCAGCAGCAGGCGGGACAAACAGGGCAGCAGGCCCAGTCGCAGTCCCAGGGACAGGGACAGAGCACACAGGAACAGACAGTCCAGAGTGTCCCTGTCCCACCTCCTCCACCGCAGCTCACCCTCTCCCAGCCAATCCAGCTCACCGCCCAGGTACTGACTGCCAATCACAGCTACTTCCTGGTGAGCGGCTTGATTGAGGAACCAGTATCGAGCCGTGGAACAATTCTTCTTGCATGTCTATTGTATATTTCATGATTCACAGTTTCCACCTTGCACGAATGCACATATTTTCCATTTCTTTTCTCGTACGTTGTACAATAACAAAGTCCTTCCTCCTACCTCTAGGTTTTCTGTACGTCCAAATCTGCTTCTCACCTAAGATGGAGATAGATAACATACCGACACATTTTTGTGTGACTCTTATAATTTAGTTATTCTCTCTCTGATCTGTTGATTCTGAATTGAACAGGACATCCAGCAGTTGCTGCAGCTTCAGCAGTTGGTGTTGGTGCCCGGCCACTCGCTCCCGTCTCCTGCCCAGTTCCTCCTCCCACAGGCACAGCAGGGCCAGCAAGGTGGGCAGGCCTCTCACTGGGATCGTGTTTTGTGTTTTTGGCAGAAATAAGTTGTTAACATAAAATCTGTTTGTTTTTGGACATAATTATAGTGATAATTTGCTTTTCTTTTTCTCAGGACTCCTATCGACACCAAATCTCATTTCGCTACCTCAGCAAAACCAAGGGAGCCTGCTGTCTGCTTCAACTAGAATGGGACTCCAAGCACAGGTATGAGGAAACTTTCAAGCTTCAGCCAGTGGAAAAGTAAAAACAGCCTCCGCACCGGTGATAAACGAACACTTCTGTCTCTTCCCTCTTGTTCTCACTTTCATTCCTCCGATGTCAAACCTGCCACAGCGAGATAAGAGCGTGGAGGTGGGCGGTGTGACCACGGTGCCCTCAGCGAACCCTCACCCCGAGGAGCCCAGTGACCTGGAGGAGCTGGAACAGTTCGCCCGCACTTTCAAACAGAGACGCATCAAACTGGGCTTCACACAGGTAGGGAGAGACACCTACTGTGTATGTGTGCAAGTTACATCAGCAGTTTCCTAAACTGTGTCTCATTTTGGATACGTCCATTAGTACTTTTCCATTTAGTACACAGTGCACACTTACTTGTGTAGTGCTTGAATTTTGACAAGGCAGAGTTGTCTCAAATCGCACATGACACTCGTGCACTCACCGGGAGCTCAGTCGATCAGCTGGTGATAGTCAGCCACGGACATCACGCTGTATCGGCAGTAATTCAATTCAGATAAATTAACCCAATAGTTGATTTTACCTGAATACAGTATAGTGGTACTTAGTGAAAAAAAACATGTATAACTTAAATTTGTAAAGTTCGGTATTCGCCGTTTCAATCGCTGCAGCTTCCTTTCCCCACCATTTTCACGAGTTTGAAATAGATTGGTGGCCCCTCTCCTTCCGCTACATAGCAAAGATGGCGACCGTTGAGGGTGAGAAGTGTCCAGTATTCCACACTTAACGTTTTGACCGTTTTGAGCACAACATCCGGATACTTAGAGTGCACTCCGTTTTGCCATACTTCTCAGTGTGAACGTACTTATGCATTAAAAAATAGCAAGTGTAAGTAAGGAAGCACGCAAATTGAGACACAGCATTAGTCTTTGATGTATTTAGACCATTTCTTTTATCCCTCCACCAGGGAGACGTTGGTTTGGCCATGGGGAAGCTGTATGGCAACGACTTCAGTCAGACCACGATCTCCCGCTTTGAAGCCCTCAACCTGAGCTTTAAGAACATGTGCAAGCTGAAGCCACTGCTGGAGAAGTGGCTCAATGATGCAGGTGAGCTCTCGTCAAAATAACAGTGCTTTACATGTAGACTGTCACGTGTTTAATGTAAGTGCTTGTAGAGTATGACGGTTATAATTAGTCTGACATACTGTCCTTCATCAGAGACCATGTCCATAGACTGTACCCTGCCCAGCCCCAGCTCCCTGTCCTCTCCCTCTATGGGCTTCGACGGTCTTCCTGGTCGCCGCAGAAAGAAGAGAACCAGCATTGAGACGAATGTACGCGTGGCCCTGGAACGCGCATTCATGACGGTAAGATCATTAACTTTTTTATTTAATTAAAGGAAGAGTGTGTGACATTTCAGGGGATCTATTAGCAGAAATTGAATATAATATTCATAACTTCTTTTCATAAGTGTTTAATCACCTGAAACTAAGAATCGTTGTGTTTTCATTTTTACGTTACCTAAAGCCACTGTGGCTCTCTGACACGCTTGTGAAACTGCGGTAACGTGAGTCGCAGAGTGCAAAACTGTGGTACTCCCAGCCGCCGTCTGACTTCCGTTGCTCCTAAAGTAGTGTTATTATGGTAAGGATGGCCTCTGAGTGAGGCGAACGGCGTTACCGCGGTTTTACACTCGGTGGCTCACGTTACCGCAGTCTTGGAAAGGGAGGAGTGAGCGGAGGGGTACTCAGATGGTTGCAATCTGCAACCACACCACTAGATGCCGCCAAATCCTACCCACTGTACCTTTTTTTAAAAAAATTAAGAAATTTAAATTCTTTAGAAATTTAAAAAATCTGATTAAAGATTATTGATTGTGTAACAGAGTGAGTTTTAGGTTTGAAAATTAGTTTTGGAGATTTTAAAACATCATCTAAATACTGGACAGTAATGTGTTAAGTCCTTATTTTTTCCACAGAGCTTTTAAATGATTCTGCTCTTTGTGTTAATACAAACGATTTATTTCTTGGAGTTTTTAATGCTCTGCATCGTGTGGCTGAAATATAGCGCTGCTGAAATGATCTGAGTCCCTGTCTCTGTCCCTTCCTGCAGAACCAGAAGCCTACCTCAGAAGAGATCCTGCTGATCGCAGAGCAGCTCACCATGGAGAAGGAGGTGATCCGGGTCTGGTTCTGCAACCGCCGGCAGAAAGAGAAACGCATAAATCCCTCCAGTGCCACCCCTCCCCTGCCCAGCCAGCCCCCCACTGCCCCACCAACGCACAAACCACTCTGCTACAGCCCTCACATGGTAAATATCAAACTTCCACATCACTCTTACACTTGTTAGTTGTGTGCTTTAATGAATATTTAGTAATCTGTATTTCCCTGTTTTTCAGAAGTCTGAATCAGACTTTCTTTCTCTCTGCCAGATGTCCAGCCAGCTGTCACAGGCCGTGACCAGTCTCAGCACAACAGTGACCATGTCCCCCGTCTGCCCCCTGACTTCCAGCCTCACCTCCACCCACCCCTCTCTCAGCTCCGCACCCTCCCCGGTGACTCCTCCTCTTCCTCCCCGCAGCACGGCCAGCCCAGCCACTCCCAGCCACAGCACACTCAACCTGAACACAGGGTAAGAGACCAGTACACGTTACAATATACCAACTGGGATACCCCCATCAGTTACTTGACAGCAGTTATTGTCAGGGCAAATTTAGGTTTTTAAAGGGTCGGTTCACCCAAATTTTGATAAAAAACAAACAAACAGATTTTCCACTCACCTTTAGGGATATCTAGCCACTCAGGTAGTTTTCATTTTATTTGGCCAGGTTTTAAGATATCTGTCTCTAAATGGGGCCAGTGTGCTTCAACAGAATGGCAATCCACCTTTCTGACGTTGAGATCGGCCACATTGGCCTTCCAACGTGGTTAGACAATGATAGACAGGAAGGCAATCCAGGCAAAAAATGCCTTAACGAAGACCTACAGTGGTTGAAACATGTTGACTTTTTTTAATGATTTAGCCACTATAATAAAGGCTTTTTAATATTTCCTTGCTCGTTGCCACTTGTTCTAAGATTTTGGAGTGCCTGGATTGCCTTCCTGTTTATCCTGTATTTTCCCCGTTTTCCAAGAACATGTTTTTTGATCTTCGGTTGAGTACACAGAGCAACCAGTTATCTCTCTCTTGTGGTTAGACAACATATTTTACATACTAGTTCTATTCGAGCAAACCTGGCTATGAGATTTCTGCCTCCATCCCAATACAATCTCGGTTTGAGGTGTTTGAAATGTTCCAAAGAAAATATTTCTTCAGAAACAATATCTGGGATAATGTACAGAACACACTATGTGCAGTTTTTTTCATTTGAATTACTCTTTACTGATACACCGTTACTAAAACTTAACGGTGTTTTCTATAAATTATCCAGAGTAAACACACATCCAAACATTTCCATAAACACGCTGACCATGAACACTGATGAACACCGTGCTCGGTTCACCTGCAGTGTGTAGTTAAATGGTTGATACTGTACAGACTGCGCACTACACACACACACACACACTGATATTCCAACATGCCATTGGGCGCCACTGCTTCCCCTGTGCTGCAGTGCACTCTAACCCCTGTGTTTGTCTGGTTCTTTTGTTCACAGCTTATGGCGTATGGGTAAAAAGAACGGTGACGTGTCTAACTACATCACCGATTTCGCTGCAAACTTGAGGTAAATGCGACGGAGACACACACATGCAGCTGACACAGTGCAATATAATGCTGTGTTCTTGTATTGAATCACTTCTAACATAAATGCATATTTGACCCTCTGAGACCCACAATAGACCGTTTTTTGTCTGTTTTAAGGGGGTACAGGGGGTTTGAGGGGGGAGATAGCAGGTCAGCAGTAGTTGTCACATAGAAGTGGTGTACTTCATCTGAAAGCTGAGAACCTGAAGATTCATTTGAGATGCAGCTCAGCATCGTGTGTCAAGTTGTTCTAGTCATTAATCAGAAATAAACATGAATGAATGCATTAATAAATTAATTAAAATAAATTGTGAAAGTGTATAAGGGCTTAGAACATTATGTGATGATGTGATGGCCATTCCCATGCTCTATTATGTCTCTGAATGGGTTGATACCATTTGTTACACAGATTTAGTGCTAAATTTAACAATTTTTACCTCTCAAGAATTGATAAAAATGATAAATAATCCCTCCAAAATACCACATTAAGACACCAAGACCTTGAGGAACACCATAGAAAAGGCCATGCTGTGATTTGGAATCAAAAACTTTTGACATTTGGAGATTTCTGCAAGTACTGCATTTTTCGGCAATTGGATGGCGAGCACTTCTGTACTGGAAACTGCTCATAAACCCCCTTATTGTCAATCTACCTAGGGAAGCCATCCATCCTCTGAATGCTCTAGGTCTACAGTTTGTGGCTGTAAAGTTTCATGAGGCTGTGATTATCCTAGAGGTCACCACAGGTCATTTTATACAGTGAGGTCAAGTTTCAAAAAATGGTCTCATTACAATGAAATGACTACTATGGGGACTAACATCATCAGAGATGAATACAGCTGGGCTCATTGGATCCACAAGAGTCTCAGCTTTACAGTAATATAAGCATAATTTTTGTAATTCCAAGACTGTTTAGGGATCCCACCCCAGTATGTCTTCAGCTTCTAGCTCTAAAACTGAACCTGCTATAGCCTCTGAAAGACAGTAAAGTCGGCCGGGTCTCAGAGGGTTAATGAGAGCTTTGGTGTTTTATAACATTTGTCCAAGATGTTCTGTTTCTTTCCTGCATTTCTTACCTCTTGTTTACAATCTGTACAGCCAACTGTCAGCAAACTACTGCTCTTTATATGTGCAGGGCTCAATTTGCCCTCCGCTTGTCCTTGCTGCTAAACCTGCTTTTTTTTCTCACCTTTTCTCCTCTGCCTGTCTGTGTTCGTATATATGCTTGCACATGTATGGTGCTGTGTGTATGTGTGTGTGTGTGTGTGTGTGTGTGTGTGTGTGTGTGTGTGTGTGTGTGTGTGTGTGTGTGTGTGTATGACACAATAGGAACACTGTGATGGGAGTTAACACAGGGATGAACCAAGCCCTCCTCGGTAACAATCCCCTGGCCACTATCCAAGGTGTGTGAGAGAAAGAGAGACGCTGAAATGGGTTTATTTCAGGAGAGTGAAAAAAAGAGAAAGCTTAGCATCAGCAGCACTGATAAACAGAATATAATTTAGAGGTCAAGGCTCAGGTGGTGTATCTTATTATTTCATTTCTGGGAAAAATCTTAAGGTCACAGAATACATAAAAATACACAGAGAGAAGAGTTTTTTATGTTCTGGCAATACATTCTCCTCCTCTCAAGCACTTATACACTCCTACACACACATAAATGCTCAGACTGTACACGACACATCCCCTCTCACACACCTTCCCACACTTGAGAACAACACAAGAATAGCACAAGAACAAAAACAATCCTACAGAAGTGACCACAGAACCGTCCCGACCACCGTCAGCAGAGCTACTTTTTTAATCATACTTTGTGGTGTGAGGATGAGAAGGGGGGGAGAGAGAGGTGTATTGAAAACAGAAGTGTGATGATGAGTAATACTGTACAGTTATGCATGTTCGGTGAATCACATCGCGCTGGTAGACTAACAGACTGGAGATGCGGATGAACAGGCAGACGAGGCAGATAGAGTTGCAGAGAAGAAGAGTGACTTATTTCTCATATGTTGCCATCAACATCCATGACTCCATCCCATCGAGTGTGTGCGTGTGTGTGACGGTCATTACGTTACTGCGTGGGCTAAGTGTTTGTGTGTGTGCGTCTGTGTTGTCTCACTCCATCTTTAGCCTTTCATCTCTTCATTCGGTCAAATGTGTTGATAAGTAAAAGAGAAATTCACCATAAGATGAAAACGCTGTTTTTGAGGACGCGTTTCATTTAAAGTTTAAATCACCAACTTTAAACATCAGAGCAAGAGCTACATTTTGGACTCACTATTTCACACCACTTTGATGCTCGACACACACACACACACACACACACACACACCGAGAGATCGATCGCTGAGGAGGCAGAGATAACAGTTTCTTCACCAAAAGTAGCCTCGACAGACCATAATGCCGTGCACCCACAAGGCATTTAGACAGAGGAGTATGGGTGCTTTTTCTCCAATGGGAAAAAAATAATAATCTGTTTTGCTGTTGCCATGCAATCATAAACATTATTAGGCTGCGTTCACATGTAGCATTTTGTGTATGAAAGAAGCACTGCATGAAGCACTATTCACAGCCACATCATCGACCTTGTTTCCATGACAACAGACCACTCATGTCAGCTTACCTGTTGCTGTGCTGTATCCGATCTCAAAAGATTATCTTGCTACAGATATTAGACAATATTCAGTTATTCTCTATTGGCACAGGGTTGAAATTGTATGTTTTATTTTTTTGGGGGGGGGTTAAAGGTTTCTCAACTGTCACTCAAATGATTGATGATGATGAAAAAAAAACAGACAGGTGCACTTTTCACACAGAAACCACACTCTGGGTGCCTTGTGGCTGCTCCCTGAGCTTTCCATTTAAAAGAGGTGGTGACGGTTATCTCCACCTACTTCTGCTGAATGAAACAAGTTCAGGCACTTTCTCTGGCTTGGCTGTGCACTGTGGGAAATTATTTACTTGAGTAGTGGTTCATGAGGGAGCCTGACAGACCAAAAATATAAATTAATACACTTATCAGCAAACAACGGCTAAAAAGCACAGGATATTACTTATTAATGACAAATGTTAAGCTTTTATTTTCCTTTTTGATGGGTCTGAAGGAAGAGGAGTAGGGAGGATAAGTTTAAACTAAAAATGAACCTGAGAAGGAGGCGGAGGAGGAATACACAATGCAACCCAGTCACCAGTAAACCCAGTGACCCAGTCACCACCAGTATATGTTGGCATTTTAAGTTTCTGCAAACCATGGGAGAACGTTGAATGCTGACTTTTCTAAATCAAAAATACGTTTCATGGGCGCCTCGATAGCTCAGTTGGTCTTAACCGCGGCGGCCCAGGTTCGAATCCAACCTGTGGCCATTTCCGCATGTCGCCCTCTAACTGTCTCCCCCTTTCTAAACTGTCCACTGTCCTATCAATAAAGGCTTGAAAATGCCAAAAAAAATAATCTTTGAAAGAATAAGTTTCATAAATACGTTTTATCAGCCTCGTGTCATGCTTGCAGAAACACACAATGCCACGTGGTTAACGTTGTGAAACTATTGGTTAGGTTTAGGCAACAAAACTACAAGGGGGGTGTCGCAATACACTGATATTGACAATAACAGTGATATTTACAAATTAAATATTGATATTATGTTAATAATACACATATGATAATATATATATTGTGTAAATAATCCAGCACTGACTCTCTCTCCACCTCCCTACGCACAAGAGACAAAACGCAAGTTAGAGATGGATTTGACTGATAGAATTATTTATCTATTTTTTCGAATATTCTATAGATATTGCTATAATATCGTAATCATGAGTTCTTTTGGCCACAATAATCGTGTAGTGAAAATCTGATATTGTGACAGCCCTAAAAACTACTTGGTTAAGGTTGGAAAAAAGATCATGGTTTGTGTCACAATAATAACGTAACAACGTAACATAACAATGTAACAACGTAACGTAACAATGTAATAACGTAACAATGTAATAACATAACAATGTAATAACGTAACAATGTAACAACGTAACATAACAACGTAACATAACAACCATAACAGCATAACTAGCGTAAATGAATAACAACCGCCCTCAGTGGACTTTCTTACGTAACAAGCGCAAAGTCGTCGTTTACTTTTGGTTTCACACGTGGCACCAACAGCGGTCTCCTCTGTGTTTGTTTGACCCATCCACCCGCCCTTAGTGAACTGTTTTGTTAGGATGTGTGCCACTAAACGAAGCTTCTGTTTCTGCGTTAGCCTTCTTTGTCAGTTTGGTAAACAGGCTGTTGACTTTAAAGTGTTGTTTTCAGCCCCTTTACCTTTTCTGTCCGAGTGCTACCAGCTGGAAAGATGGGATAGAAATTTAAACAGGTTAAGAAAGCTAATATGTGTTATCAAATTTATGTACATATTCCTTGAACCTTTAGCGAGCCACCCAGAAACGGGATGAGCTACTTGTTGGAGACCCCTGTCTGACCGAATGCAAAAACGTCAGCATTCAACGTATCCATGGTTTGCAGAAACGTACAATGCCAAATTTTTTACCTAGCGACTGGGCTTCACAATGCCAAAAAATACAATGCCAAAAAATGCCAAATAATACAGAAAAAAAATTAAACAAACTTGATTCTGAAATACCGTAAAAGTGAAATGTTCCTTTAATCTTTTTCTCTTCTCTCAGCCCTAGCAGCCAGTGGTGGCCAGCTGCCTCTTTCCAGTCTTGAGGCAGCCAGTAAGGTGATGCTGGGGGCCGCTGGGGGCCAGGCAGGGTGCCTCCCCTCCTCCCTCTTCCTCAACCACCCCGCCTTCCTCCACATGGGCCAGAACCCCGGCACTGGACTGCTCAGCGCCGCCGTAGCCAAAGCCTGCCAGGCCTCCCCCTTCACCTCGGCCAGCAGCATCAGCCCCACCCCCTGCTCCCCCTCCCCCTGCTCAAGCCCCGCCTCTTCCTGCTCCTCCAGCGAAATGGCACACAGCCCGCCCTCTCTGGGCGGGGCCAAGATTGAGTGACCGCGCCAAGGGCCAATCAGAGAGGAGGAGGAAGGAGGAAACGAGAACCTCGCCTTTCACACCAAAGCTATCTCTTTCTCTCTCTTGCGCTCTTCTTCCGTTATTTTTTTCGCAATGGCTCTCTCTCTCCTTCTCTCCCAGTCTTTCGATGCCAAAAATACACAGAATGAAAGAGGAGAGAGGGAGGGAAAGAGGTGAAAGAGGGGAGAAGAAGGGGGGAGAAGGGGAAGATTGAAACCAAAAATCTTTATCTATCCAAACAGATGGAGAGGAGGCAACGTGGGACCTTTTTGTCAATAACACGTGATATCGACATGGCGCCTCTCCACTCTTTCTCTCTAAAGGAAAACAAACCAATGACTCTTTAACGAAGAGACGGAAGAGGAGCATGTCGAAGTGCATAAACCAAAAATGACAAAAGATAACTTTACTATGTGACAAAGGAATGGCGGCAAGGACAAAAAAGAAAATGGAGAGGAGGACTGTGCTTACGTTTTTTATTATTTCGAAAAGCTGCGGGTCTGAAGGAAGAGGAGTAGGGAGGATGAGTTTAAACCAAAAATTTACCTGAGGAGGAGGAGGAGGAGGAGGAGGAGGAGGAATACACAATGACAAATAAAAAAACGACAACCATACCAAAATCCCAAATACCAAAAACCAAAAATACGGAGAGAAAAGCTTTATTCAAAGGACGTGTAAATACTGAAGCTATCCAGGACCAGGACTCTACTGCTACTGCTACACACACACACACACACACACACACACACACACATCACGATCTAATCCATCCTGCCATTGACTCATCCTGTCTGTCAGCTCATGTGTCTCTTATACGTTTTCATGCTAGATATATTGAATAATTTTGTAAAAGATTGTTACTGAACGAGTTTGAATGATTTCCACTGTACCTTCACGTGTTAGTCTCTTTACCTACCTCTGGTTCGAAGAGCATAGAAGAGCTTTCCTGTCTTTATTTCACATTTCCTTGACAGAGGCTTGTTATTCAGTGTCCGTTTTTTACACTTTGAGAAGTACAGTTGGGATTTGTTTTTTGATTATTTATTAGTGTCATTTTACAATCCAGCTCCTATTTATTGTTGCAGCTTTTTTTAGCATTAGCTTTTGGGGTTTGAATCATTATCATCATCATTGTTTGTCATTTTCTTTTTGTGTTTTTATCATGACTATTCTGCAAGAACAGAGACGACGCAGGTGAAAAGACGCTCACCAAGTGCCGTAAATCCAAAATATAGTTGGCACGCCGCGAGCTCATTTCAAGGTGTGAATGAATCTATTAAGAACCTAAACATGTGACATTTTGTGCGCTTAATCAGACCACTCTTCCCTCACTCTTATAGATAACCCATTATCAGTGACTCCGTGGCTAAATGAACATGCCCTGGAAAACTTCACACGCTTGAAAATGGCGTTTGTTAAGAGTGGCGACCATTTTTGAAAAGTATGAAATAGGGCCGTGATTGGAGATTTAAAGTAATAACCGTTGAGACTGAAAGGCTAAATAAGTCAATAAAGCCAAGTTTAGTCACAGCCGGCTCTCATTCCTGCCTCGTCAATCAGCATAGACGCCCCCGACACCTGTCTGTCTAGACATGTTTACTGGTATTTGTCTGTTTTCATCATCACTCCCATCGATCACATTTCACTGTCATTTTCCACCTCAGACTGCCATTAATTCTCAAATGGAAACCAAAGCATTCTCAAGGCTGTCTCAGCCAAGACATATGAACACAATAAAGACACCGAGGGGCTGAGAGCGGGACGAAAGCCCCCCTGGTGTAATCCCCTCCACCTGGCCCGTCCAACAAACCCACGGGGGAAGCTTTATTTAGGGAACTGATCCTTTACTCCGAACCCCCAGAGAGAAGGGTGCGCTGGGATAGGGCGAAGGAGGGACATGAGGGGAAGCAGGCGTCACACTTTTTTTTGTAAGAGGATACCAAAAATAAACCCAAACCAAAAAAACAACACAACCCAAGGAATGACAGAAGCAAACCAAAAAGAACCCTAACCAAATGTGGCTGGAGGGAGGAGGGGAGGAGGACGAAGTGCAGGTGTCTGTCTGTCTGTCTGTTAGCTTTAGGGCTGCAGCATTCGCCCCACTCTGAAACTGTGTAGCATGGATGGAGGGATGGACAGAAGAAGGACAGACAGTTCCTCTCCTCCTCTGCCTCTCCAGCTCAGCTCTCTGGTCCTGGATGGAGCTAAACGCAAATGACCTCACTGAACTGATATCTTCTAAAAAAAAAAAAATCTGTTTTTATTTTTCTGTTGGTTGGTTCTGTTTTATCTCTGCTGTGTCTCTTGATGCCGTTTTATGTACTGTACTTTAGTGCTTACTACTCATTTGGAATAACGTACTCGCTTACTTACTACAAGAGCTCCTTATTTTTTTCGTAGTCGTGCTAGAGATTTTTATCAGGTGGTTGGAAAAAATACTGTGAAAATTTAGCTTCCAGATTTTTATTAGATAAAGAAACGGACTGTC
>CAKAKR010039046.1:0-31002 GCA_916700685.1 Adelosebastes latens
GGGCTGAGGGAACATGGGGCTGAGGGAACATAGGGTGGAGGGAACATAGGACTCAGGGAATATAGGACTCAGGGAACATAGGGGCTGAGGGAACATAGGGCTGAGGAAACATGGGGCTGAGGGAACATAGGGTTGAGGGAACATAGGGGCTGAGGGAACATAGGTCTGAGGGAACATAGGGCTGAGGGAACATAGGATTGAGGGAGCATAGTGCTGAGGGAACATAGGGCTGAGGAAACATAGGGCTGAGAGAACATTGGGCTGAGGGAACATAGGGCTGAGGGAACATAGGACTGAGGGAACATAAGGTTGGGAAATTTGCATGTATGTTAATTTAATTTCCTTTATACGGGTACTGCTGCTGCTGCAAGTTAAAATTCGGTACACTAATGTGCCACATGATTCAAGTTTTTGGCAGATGACAGCATTTTCACAGCTGGAAGGCAGAACTGTACTGTGATGTCGTTCTCCTTTTCTGCTTTACATACAAAATAATGGCGAAATTTCGGCAGTTTTCTTTTGTCTTCTCTTTCTTTGCAATATTTGGTGTTGTGGTAATCTAAAAGTAACGGAAAGTAATCAAGTTAACTTACTTTAATATTGTGATGCTTGGATTGGATTACTGACTAGATTTTTTAGGAGGTTATTAGTTATTTTTAAAGTAACCCTCCAACCCTGCGTATACCATGGATGGGTTATGAAACAGGATTACTGGGCACTCAACACTGCCTGTCTGTGGTCCATAGTCTGACCTCCAGCCTTTTGATCATGTCATGCCTCATCTTAGGTTGGTATGTTTCCATAACAGAGATCCAGGCAGGCATTATTCCAAGTAGAACATGTGACATACTGGTAATAGCAGTATGAAATGTTCAGCGGCCTCGATCTTAGTCTGTGATAGGAGTTCATAAATAGTGTTTGCGGCCACCTGGGTGTCCACAGAGGCGGGAATATATACTACAATAGTCTCCCTTGGTAGGTAATACAGCCTGAGGTGTCTTTAGTGCACGCCTTACGTTTTATGGTGATGTGCCCAGGGTTTCAATATTTCTCACTAATAAAAGCACACAACCTTTACCTGTGTTAATACTGCAGCATGTGTGTGAAATTTTCTAGATCAACCGATGTGTCCAGAACCGTCTCTGTGATCCACATTTCAGAAGCTCTCTTCATATGGGCACTCTTCCCACTTTGTTTTGCAACTGCTGCAAAGCAATTTCCCTTAGGATATACAAAGTTTTATCTTAAATCTTAGGGGCTGATTAAACCGGGACACGTCGCTACAGGCGCGGCCACTTCAAAAACGCCTTGGCAAAGCGCATCGGGCAAAACAGTGGTGCGCCTGTGGAACACAGCTGTGCGCTTGCAACAGGGCGATCAAATGTGATTAAAGGGAAAATGTGGTCTCTCTCTCACTCTCTTTCAAAGAAAGTAGCTTACATGAAACTATCATGACATGAGATAAGAATCCCTGCTTCCCTCTCACATACATTCCGTAGCTCTCTCATAGTCCGACAGCAACAACTAGCTAGCTAGCCCTACCACATCTACCGGCATCAAAACAGGAAGGAAGTAAAGTAGACCCCGCTTCTTGATTGATTTGATTGGCTGCCAGGGTTAAGTTTGATGTTGAGGAATTTTTTATGTGCATCTAAAAATCGCTAGAAAAATGCAGCGCATGAGAGGAGCTCATGGCAGGTACGCCACACCATAGGAAATCAATGCTTTTGCTGGTATTTCTAGTGATGCGTCTTGGTGTGATCAGCCCCCGAGACATACAAATAAGCCATTAAGAGACATTTGTAATCATGTACAGGATCTCAAGGCTTAGCAAGGGGGACGTCAGTGTCTGGTCTCGGGACCTCAGAATTGCGTCTCTTTGCAGATGATGCGGTTCTGTTGGCGTCATCAGGCTGTGACCTTCAGCACACACTGGGCCAGTTTGCAATAGAGTGTGAAGCGGTCAGGATGAGAGTCAGCCCCTCCAAGTCTGTGGCATCTCCACAGTCCGGAGTTAACATCCTGAGTCCTGCTTGTGGTTAGGTGTAGGCGTGAAGAACACAGTTGTTAAGGGTTAGGGAAAGATCATTCTTTCACTTATGTTAAGAAGGTAAACCCGTCCTGTCCCTCGAGTCACTGAACATAACAAAATCTTCCCATCAGCATCTCTAAGGCCAGTGTTGTGCAAGTTCTCACTTCACAAGAGCTAGCTCTATGTTCAGTTCACACAGATTCAAATGAACTAGTTCACGTCCATAGTTCACAATTTAGAATTTTGAGTTCACAGTCCCAAAAAATTAGCATCTTCATGTTCATTCCTTCCGTATTTTTTCTTTTAAACTGGTCGGATGCTGTGGAGTTTATTAGTCTTTCAGGCGTATTGCCTGCACCACCAGGCTCAGGGAAAGATTCATATCACACGCCATAAGACTTTAGAACTCTGGAGCTCCTGAGCTCATCACTTTACCTCTATATACTTAACCTACTGTTTTACAAACTGTTTACATCTCCGTATATATTACTACATTGCTGTTTACATTCAGTTTATATTTTAGCCTTATATCTTGACGTGTACTATTTCATGTCTTATGATATTAGAAAAGTATAAAACCTGTGCACATAAAAAACAGGTGCGTACACGTGATACGAGCACACAGAACAGTATCAGAGGAAAAGCATCCTCGCTAGGGAGCGTTTCTGCTCTGTGTGCACTAATGCGGTCCCGCGAGCACAGAGCTGTAATGAGCATGAGCTCGACCCTCCCTACGCGCTCACAACTGCTCAACAATCTGTTGCTTGTCAAGTTGACTTTTGAGATTTTGGAAACGGGGATGGAATAGACAGTGGCTAATATCTGTCTCCGCTCCTTTGCAATGCCGGCCACACAGTGCGCGAGCGTCGTTGACTGTCCAGAGAGTTAACGATGGTCACATCCATGCTAATTAGTTGCAACGGCAGTGACGTATACATTCCGTTAAAAAAACACGAGCATGTTCAATGAACTCTTTTAGCACGTTCATGCACAACACTGCCTAAAGGCCCAGACACACCAACCCGACATCAAAGAACTAGAGGCAATGAAGGCCAACTGTGGCGTTGCCTCACGAAGCCTTTGTCTTGGCCGACAAGTTGCATTTGAACACACCGCAAAGACTACAGCCGACGGCCAATTAGCACGTATGCTCTGCGCTTGTGTGAGAGGAAATAACTGGTAGTCTGTATTTGTCATTTAAAAAGGGAAACCGGAAAACCGAGTACGGCGTATATACAAGCCGTTGTTATGATACGTACATGAAACTAAGCAGCGTTTGCCGACCATTTTCACACCACTCTCACTCACCACTTAGCTTCATTCCAGACGGCCGTGTCGCTGTGAAAATATCCGTGTGTTGGAACGATCAGATGAGATGAAGATGAAAAATGAGAAGAGCCTTCTGTGTGTGCCCTCTTGACTTTACTCGTCGGCTTGCTTTCCTCACTTGCGTTTCTCTTCTCGTGCACTGATTCGTTTAAGCTGAACGGCCAATCAGAGTGACTTCTCTCACCGACGGGCTCCGCCACCGATTCAACATGCTGCATCGGCCGAAAAACATCCGACACGGGCAGACTAGAGCCAACGGTGCGGGGCAATCCGTAAAAACTAGGCCGACAGACGCTCACAGACGGCCCCAAACTGACCGACGGCCGACAGCCAGCTCTAGTCTGCCCGCGCCTTAAGGCACGTTGCATCGCTGCCTGAACAGAGAGAGATGTAATGTCTGGCTAGGGAACAGTTTGATTTCGATCCATCTCAATTGTGCAATCTGTCAATAAACATCTCATCATTTCATCATAAAATGTCTTAATGGTTGTTGGCAAACAAAATGTCACATAACTATCACCATGTGGAGTATGGTAGGATGGATAGAGTCTTTGGTCTCTCAACATAACGGCTGATTCCAGAGGGGTTGCTAACTACTGGGAACTAGGTAAACAGTGATGTTGGTTGGACAACTGAGCAGGCCATGGCATCAAGCCAGTTGGACCAGCCACTGTAGTTTAACCTGAGCAGATACAATGTAGATAGAAAGCTGGGTCATGCTGCAGAGTCTCTGCTCATTGCTTACTGTAGGTGAGAGCAGGATTTCAAGGCAGCTTTAACGGTGCGTTCAGGGTCAGAGTTAGAGAATGATGTCGCCTGTCAGAGAGCTCAGTAGATTTATGACAGCACAGCCTGATACCCACTGCAGGGCCTAATGATAGCTCATTTGACATGAATACTGAGCTTCCATAGGAATGCTTTTGGCACATTACTCTCTATTGATAATTGGCACTCAACATTTTGTTTGCACATTGCATCATTACATACCAAATACAAAGAATTTTCTCTTTAGCTCTGAAGAGATCACGATTAAAGACCATGGCACATTTGTGAATATGATATAAATGGGATGTGTAATGTCTATATTCCCATAAAATGACCATAAAGCAATAGTAATGAATTTAAATTTACTTATTAAAGCAACAGCCAATAGGTCTGCTAATGGGGTTTTGTTGTTGGCTCCAACCGAGCAGGAAAAAGTGCATCAGCTTGACATCAAACTCAGACCACCAGCGCTTTGTGAGTGTGTGTGTGTGTGTGTGTGTGTGTGTGTGTGTGCGTGTGTGTGTGCGTGTGCGTGTGCGTGTGTTTGTGTGTTTGTGTGTGTGTTGTGTCGGTGAGTAGGTTTCTCTGTGTGTGGTGTGTTGGTGTGAACAGAAGAACATTATTGTGCATTGCCTTGACCTCTGTACTTAGTAACTCCCTACGTTAAAGATGATAAAAGAAGGCCCTCTGCTGGACACTGTTTTTGTCAAACCATGGTTACACACACACGTACACACACAAAAAACACACACACACACATTCACATAGGCACAGAGTGTGAGCGAGGGGATTAGTTGGAAGCAGAGAGTAAGCTTCTCCAAGACAACCTGGAATCTCCTCTGAGTGAGTCTGGACCCAAGCAGAGCAAACAGGCCACCGCAGCACCGATCACTTCAGATCTGCAACATGCGGCGGCTTCATTTATTGCCATTGTTGCTTGAATGGAAATGCAAAGGCGGTCACTGTGTTTGAATGGCTCATAAAAATACTGTTGATGTGTGTATTTGTTTGGTGGATTCAGGTACTCCTCACTTTTGAAAGATGATTCACATTTATTAGAACACGGACCTTATTTTAGTTGTTTTGACCATAATTCCTATCGCTAGTGACTTCTGCTAAGCAAGTCTGATAGCTAGATGAGTCAGGTTGGGAAAAAAAACACAAACAAACTTATTTGGAAGAGAAAACATGATGAACAGTACAATTATTACCAAACTAACAGCTGTAAACAATGCATACATTAAAGTTTTGCCTCCTCATGGTTGTCTATGTGCAGCCTAATGCACATGTGAATGATGTTACATTCAGCTAATGTGGGCAGAATGGGAAGAGCATGGAAAGCTTATCTGGCTTGAGTGTTCGGGCATCATTCCGAGATGGTAACATTTACTGCTGGCCTTGTAGCGAAGAGTATAGAAGCAACGAGACGAAGATCCGGTGTTTTTTTGTAGCTAGATGGCGCTGCGGTAGCTCTGCCGCCATTTTGGACACTTGAATAGCCCTCATTTAAATCATTATGTCCTAAAAGTTGTAAAACGAATTTAGTAGCTGAATCCAGAGTTATTCTCCTCGGCATAATGAATGTGCATCAGACCCATGGGACTGCACCGCCCTACACTGTTATCCCCTTTGAGCAGTGATCAAGTCTCGCCCCTCTCTGGGATGGCAGGCTTCTCACCCAGCCTTTAACCTCTTAAAGCCCACCTGTCCACTGGTGGGCTAGGGTTAAATGATGATCAACAATTTTTTGAAAGACGTAAAAAGAGTATATATATTAATAAAAATGCTTCAATATGTTTTCCAGTGTCACAGGAGTGAGTAAAAGCAATTGGCACATACTGCATTCAAAACACTGTTGATCATCATTTAACCCTAACCCTAAACCCTAAACCCTAACCCACCAGCACGCAGGTGGGTTTGAAGAGGTTAAATTTGTTGGTTCAGAACTGTTATTAACCCCTTCGCCTTCAGACGTGGATGGACGACATGTCAGGCGGTTCAAGCATACCCAAGCCTCTACCGAAAGCTAGTTTGCCATGTACACATTGAGAATGAGACACTGTGTGTGTGTTCAAACCTCCAGTTCTTTCTGTTACTTTCTTCCACCCTTTTTTCCTCATGTATCTGAACTAAGCGCTGTCAAAGTCAACGCGATAATAACGCGTTAACGCAAATTTGTTTTAACGCCACTAATTTCTTTAACGCATTTAGGTTGTAGCGGGCTCAGATTTAAAGCTAGCGTGAAGATACTGGCATCATGTGAAACTAGAAAAACCTAAAGACTCCATTGGTACCAACCATGTCATGCTAAGGAGGCTAAATAACGCTCCAAACTCAGGCCAAATTTTGATGAGGAAAAACTGCCATGGCCAAAAGGGGTCCCTTGACCTCAGACCTCAAGATATGTGAATGTAAATGGGTTCTATGGGTACCCACAAGTCTCCCCTTTACAGACAGGCCCACTTTATGATAATCACATGCAGTTTGGGGCAAGTCATAGTCAAGTTAGCACACTGACACACTGACAGCTGTTGTGGCCTGTTGGGCTTGAGATATTTTTTATGCTAAATGCAGTACCTGTGAGGGTTTCTGGACACTATTTGTCATTGTTTTGTGTTGTTAATTGATTTCTAATAATAAATATATACATGCATTTTCATAAAGCAGCATATTTGCCCACTCCCATGTTGATAAGAGTATTAAACACTTGACAAATCTCCCTTTAAGGTACGTTTTTCAACAAATAAAAAATGTGTGATTAATTTGCGATTAATCTCAATTAACTATGGACAATCATGCGATTAATCGCGATTAAATATTTTAATCAATTGACAGCCCTAGTTCAAACATACCCCAGCCTCTGCCTGTAGCTAGTTAGCCATGTGCACACTCAGACTGTGTGTGTGTTCAAACCTCCAGTTCTTTTCTTCCAGTCTCTCCCCTTTGTCCTCATATATCTGTACATTTATGAAGATTCATAAAGCCTTTGAATAAGAGTGAATTTTTCACTCAACTCATGCAAACACGTTTGCATTTTCTTTAAAGGTCCCATTTCGTGCTCATTTTCAGGTTCATACTTGTATTTTGTGTTTCTACCAGAACTCATTTACATGCTGTAATGTTCAAGAAACACATTATTTTCCTCATACTGTCTGCCTGAATATATCTGTATTTACTCTCTCTCTGAAACGCTCCGTTTTAGTGCATTTCAACGGAATTGCAACGGAATTGCATTGCTAGGCAACAGCTTGGGTCCATGTTTACTTCCTGTCAGCTGATGTTATTTACATACACTGCAACAATAAATAAAAAATAAACTGGGACACATTTAGTATGTTGACGTTTAAAACCATGTAATGGTCTAAATATTGTATATTTGTGACATCACAAATGGACAGAAATCCTGACGGCTTGTTTCAAACACAATTTCTGAATACGGGCTTTGTGTATTTCTCGGTATATTGAGCGTTTTGATTGTTTAACAGTATTTATAAAGCACTTAAACCAGCTTTATAATGTAAAAGACCTGAAAATATCACTTTTTACAATATGGGACCTTTAAAATTTGCTGTACGTCCAGTCTCTCTAATGAACACTGCAGCCTCTAGGAGCCTCAATCGTGGTTTTATACGTTGATTTATTCCTCTTCAGGTGTTCAGAATATCAACACAGCGCAGTAAACGTAATTCTGTTGTCACTAACGTTGATCTGGCTGCTTTATTCTCTGCTAAATGTATGACTCTTTGCTAAAAATGCTGCTGCCATTATTCAGCCTGTGAATGCTCGACAGACCGCTGTGCAGTCCACTCTGACGGAAGCATAAAGACCTGGTTTACTTTCAACACATTTTAGTTGAAGTTACAGCTTTGCACATACTGAGCTGCATGAGGTTTCCCTGTCCCCAGAGCGCTAAATGACCCACTGAATCTGTTTGGTTGTGTGAGAGGCTTAATTAACATTCCCTGAGTGTTTACAGTCAATTATTCAACACAGTGGCTTTCTGTGGGAGCTACTCATTACTCTAATGCTGTCACAGAGGGTACAAATCCTCTCTTTAAGGGGAAGGAATCCCCAGGGAAAAGGATCTTTGAGTGTAAATTTTGAAAGCCTTTAAGTTAAGTAGTCTTCTGTATGATATCCACTAATCCTGAAAAATCAATCTGGGCAAAAGCAGAAGGAGAAAGTGACCCCGTTTAGTGCTGCGGTTCAGCGCGTCGCAGCTGGTGACAATGTGCGCAGCCAAGCTGTGAGATGTGGGATGGAGTGTTGAGCTGTTTAGTATTTAAAGCCCACGTAAATATACAGAAAGCATTCAAGCACCCTGCACTGCGCTGTTTCCCACACTGCTGAGGATAAACAACCCTCCCTTGCCAAGGTTTACAATTTGATAAGTGCATGCATGTTACGGGGTCATTGTGCATATCCGCTGGTTTGATATAAAACAAACCCAACCGCCTCCCTGCCCACACACATGCATACAGACGCACATACTGTATAGACACACACATTCACACCCTCCCACCACTAAACAAGCATGTAGCTCTGCCGCTGCCAAGCAAACGTGCAATTACACCTCGTTCTCAGATGCTCAGACTTCCTTTTTTTACACACTCTCTCTTTTTTTCCTCTTCCTGTCGGTTCTTCTGTATGACCGCAGGCTGTGTCGCATGTGGCTGAGGAGACGCCATGAGGGAGGATATACATCGGGACATTAACATTCCTGACGGTTTGCTCTGGTTACTGTGAAGGAGCTGCTCAGTTTAAGTCTGGGGTGAAGAGTAACAAGCAGAGGAGAGAAACAAGCAGAGGAAGGCTCTTATAAACACGTTATTACAACGTATTGGAGGCAGATCCGGGATTACACAGCCAGAGGGTGTTACAGTAGTCAAGGCGAGAGATGACCAATACCTGTACAAGGAGTCAGTCAGATACAACCTGATCTTTCTGATGTTATATGGTGACAGGTGCAATATGCTCAGTGAAAGTTGCGAGTAGTTGGTCATCAATCACGATGCCCAGATTTCGAGCAGATTGATTAATGTTGTGTTGACCGGCTGGGATGACCAGGAGTTCAGTCTTATACCACAATTCCATTGCATAGTACAGCACAGCATAGTACAGCACAGCACAGCACAGCTCTACTCAACTCAACTCACTCTTCACTGGCAAAAGTTTTGGATAGTACCTGGCACCTGGTGCTTTTTTTGGTACCACCTCGGTTGAGGTTCTAAGCGAGCTGAGCCGATACTAGAAGGTGGAGTTAAAACACTGCAGGCTACTGATTGGTTAGAGAGAATCGGCACTAGCGCAACACGAGACATCCTGCACAGACCTGCAGTTTTTTTTAAATAGCCAAACTACTGTCAATAGTGACCACATTTTTTTATTCAGTCAACCCAGATTTTAAAAAATGTCAGCCCGCAAAACTACACCGTACACTACAACGTACACTACACCATACAGTATACTATGTACACTATACCATACACTACACAGTACACTACAACATACACACCATACACTACAACGTACACTGGACAGTATTCCTTGTACACTATACCATACACTACACTGTACACTACACCATACACTACATCATATACTATGTACACTACGACATACACTACGTATACTACGCTGTACTCTACGCCGCATACTATGTACACTAAGTATACTGCACCGTACACTACATACACTAAGCAAAACACTACGGCGTACACTAAGCCGTACACTAAGTTATACACTACATACACTACGCAGTACACCACGGACACTACGCCGTACACTATATACACTACGTTGTATACTATATACACTACACCGTACACTAGGTACACTTCACCATATACACTACGCCGTACACTAGGTAAACTACACCGTACACTACATACACTAAGCCGTACACGAAGCCCTACACTATGGACACTAAGTCGTACACTAAGCCACACACTACATACAGTACACTAAGCAGTACACTATGCCATACACTACACCATATACTAAGCCGTACACTATGCCGTATACTACGGCCTACACTAAGTACACTCCACCATTCACTATGCCGTATGTACACTACACTGACACTAAGCCGTACACTATGTACACTACACCATACACTATGCCATACATTATGCCGTTTACTACGCCATACACTATGTACACTACACCATACACCACGCTGTACACTATGTACACTACACTATACACTACGTCATACACTATGTACACTACGCAGTTCGCTATGCCGTACATTACACTATACAATACGCCGTACACTACAGCGTACAATTGACAAAGTACAGACGTTCCTCCTCTGATTGCAGACAAAAGGATTCAGCGAGTGTTGTGTTGAAGATGATATCATGGCAGTTCCATGTGGTGTCGCTAAAAATCACTTCACTGAGGGGGCACTATCCGCAGTGGAAAAGTAAATACAGAAAGGGACCTGGTAATAAAAGTAAGCTGAGTCGAGTTGAGCCGAACCACGCTGTGGAAATGAGGCATTAGAGAGACAGAGTTGAAGGTGCTGTTCCATCATCCACTTTGAGATGGCAATGAGACCTCTGGCAGGACGGACAGATAGAGCTGGGTATCATCAGCATAGCAGTGGTAAGAAAAATCATGCAAGTGGATTGTCAGATCAAGGGAGGTGGTATATATTGAGAAGGGAAGGGGGTATGAAGGCTAAAACGCCTCCACTTCTGTGGACCGGCCGTTACTCCAGTTGTTAGTAACCGTGATTTTTTTACCAGGTGTGTTACATCTGTGTTTCAAACATTTGGCCTCAAAGCCTTCTGGGACATCTTTCAGATTAGGATTCTTGTCCAGATCTTGTATCCTGTACAGATTGTACAGCCCCCTGAGGCAAATTTGTGATATTGGGCTATACAGATAAAATTGACTTTACTTGACTCTTATGACCTTTAAACAAATAACACGGACGAATAGATCATTCAGAAAGGACCTCTCTCAAGTTCTTTCAGATTAGACATTCTTAACCCTAAACTGTCATCACATTTACAGTAGTTTGAAATATTGCTCTGACTGGTGCATAAAAGTGTGTGACCTCACCTTTATCCAACTGAGCTCTGCCCACTTCAAACTACTGGAAAGAGCACAGAGAAAAACAAACAGGAATCGGTTCTCGGTTTGGCATAAAGGTTTGTGTTTTGCTAGCAGTGAGAAGCCGATTGAGGAAAATGGATTATGAGAATTAAATAAACACATTCGGGGGAAATAATAATAATAATATCTCACACTGGACAACGTGGTGATGAGTTACATTACATCTCTACCACTGAATCAGAAATGCACCCAACCTGCTGTCGTCCACAGAGCCAGACAGAGCCAGCATGTATCCAAAGCTCCACCAAACTAAGTCAAATCAGTGGCACTACAGTAACAGTTAGAAAACACGAGGGCACCATGTGGCTATCTATATCTGGAGTCTGATTATGTTTACATTGATTGACTTAGCAATTCTCCTGGATACATGATCATTCCATGAAGCCCAGTGCTCCTTGCTACATCTCTACTTTGGTTTTAACAATCCTGTTAGATCGGTGCTACCTAGGAGAGAGGAAGCAGAGGGGGATAACATCAGATTATTGACACAGAGCTGAAACCAGCTACTTGCCAAACCAGATCAGCAATAATATGTAATCACTTCATACTATTAGTGCTGAGCCCCAAACTAGGTCCCAATGTGACATTCTCAGTGGTATTTACTGCTCTAATTGGATTAACACCTCAACACATATGCTGCCATTTAACAGGGAGCTAAATTGGGGGCAATTACAGTCACTTAAGAATAGAAACATTAATGGTGTGAAACAAAACCGTGATTCCTTTAACTAGTCCCCATGAAGTTCTTGCTTCATTTATTGATGCCGATTTAGCCACATTACACGTGTATTGCGAGTTTGGGATGTGACTGCCAAACCTGTAAATCCCAATTTATGTGCCTCAGACTTCTAATCATTGCTGCGGAGAATGGAACTTTTGTGCAACAACAATAAATGGTACTGAGATGTGCTGAGAAGTCTTACCTCACAGGTTTCACATGGATAATGTTAATTTCACTTTATCACTGATGTTTCTAGTTTGTTTTTGTGTGGAGGTGTGTTCAGACTAAATACAAAGTGAACTTTAGAGGCAGGGCGATTGCGTATAAAGTCCGTGTGAAGACATGAGTGGACACCAGTTCACCCTGGATGGTGCAAATTAACGCAACTCCCTTAGATGGTAAGTCTTCAAGCACTTACCACCAACCGTTCGACACCTAATACTTGTATTTTGGGGTTCTACTAGAACATGTTTACATGCTTTAAAGGAAGCATGAAATTAGCAGAAATGGAATATATAATGTAGAAGAATGAACTAAGAATCATGTTTTCGTTAGCTTAGAATGAGCCCTTCATATCAACATAGGGAGCGGTTCCTCTTCACGGAGTCTGCCATGTTGCTCCGCCATGTTTCTACAGTAGCCCAGAACGAACAAACCAAACACTGGCTCTAGAGAGAGCCTTTCACGTTTTTACTTTACCTGAAGGCCACCGTAGTTCTCCGACATGCTTGTGAAATTGCGGTAACGTGAGTCGCAGAGTGCTAAACCGTGGTACTGCCAGCCGCCATCTGACTTCCGTTGCTCCTAAAGTAGTGTTATTATGGAAAGGATGGCCTCTGAGCGAGGCGAACGGCATTACCACAGTCTTGCAAAGGGAGGAGTGAGCAGAGGGGTACTCAGTTGGTTGCAATCTGCAACCACACCACTAGATGCTGCCAAGTCCTACACACTGTCCCTTTAAAATAAAAAAAAACATTATTTTTTTCATCCTGTCTGTCTGAGTATACCTGTATTCAACCACTGTTTGTAACGCTCCGTTTTAGCGCCTGTCTCTTTAAGACCCCCTCCTTGAAAAAACCCAGTCTGCTCTGATTGGCTTGTGAAAAAAATATGGTGCACCTTTGCAAAGGTAGTTCTCAAGCTGTGGGCGGTATATTCTAATGAGCCTGCATGTGACATAGGAAGGGGAGCCAAATCTGAATGGCTTGTTGAATCACATGTTTTCTGATCTAGGCAGCCCACAAAAAAATTGCAGCAAGGACATCAGCTGTCTGTGAACACCAGATCAAAACTACTCACGGCAAAGGTCAAAGGTCATCGACCTGGGAGTCAGTGGGTGACCGCAGAAAGATCGCGGAGGACATTCACATCTGATACCAGAGACCATCTCCTCCCAAATATAACCACCTGTTATCCTGTGCCTGGAGGTCCATACAGTACTTAGGTTACGTGATGAGCCATCTCCGTGACATCTACTGCTAAAGACCATGAAATGTGGGTGAGCGATCCAACGTTGATTCAACAGACCCCACTGAAAATAACAAACGTGTATAACACACATCATCATACCTGGGCCCCAGAAATGTCACAGTATTGAATAACTGAATACGGGTCAGAAACAACACAGCGCTGAGCATTTAGTGTCTAAAATGGAGACAACAGTGTACGTAAACATTACAGCAGTGACTGCTTAGCATACCACTTCAGAGCTGCAGCACATTAATTTGCACAAACAGCTTGATTATCTCTCCATATCCTCACGATCCTCTATGCACCTTAACAAAGTACCAATTGACACACACACACTTGCACACACAGCAGTGAACAGACCCTCCTTTATCCGCTCTGTAGTATTTATAGCCTCGATAACTCAATCTGCTTCATTAGAAGTCACAATTCTGCTGGAGAGGCGGCCTTTCCACAGAGCCACAGAAGAAGAGCGCATTGTTGAATACTCCTTGATCTGAGGCCCCGCCGCTGCTTCCACCGTTCCACCATGCTTCAGCCGTGTTAGTCGGGCTGTAAAAGTCCATCGCGGTGAAATGCAGCGAGTCACTCACAAAGGTTATCGTCTCCTGGGGTTAGAGTGTGCTTGTGTGTGTGTGTGTGTTTGTGTGTATTAAGAGAGGTTGTGTGGGTTGGAGGATGTATCCAGAATGTCTAAGTAACTTCACAATAGGGGGGGTTGCCCAGTGAAAAGGCCAGAGCAGAGCCAGGACAAAGAGGGAACCTGGCCTCCCGAAGTGCACCCACGGGTGGGGGTGGGGGTGGGAGTGGAGGGAATCTGCTGATTGCGGTGTTTAATGGTACTTTTAAGAAGTGAAGGTAAGCCTATTCTAGTAGAGTGCTTCAGGGCAAAATGGGCTGAAAAGGTGATTCATCTAACCAATGCCAGAAAGACGGCATATGATTTATGAATGTCACTTTTTCTTACTTTGATGGTACTTTAAATCCATCTGTATACATGATCATGTGACAGACTCCAGGAGCAGCTGTTGATTATTCAGCTGTATACACACTATACTCGATGAGGGTCTCTGCTTACAGACACTGATGCACACATGGTGTGTCCTCTGGCGTTAAGACCTCAGTATGCCTAAAGACCTGGACACACCAACCCAACATCAAAAAACTAGCAGCGACGAAGGCAGACCTTTGAGTCGCCTCGCATTGCCTTTGTCGTGACCAAAAAGTTGCACTCGAATACACCATAAAGACTACAGCCAACGGCCAACTACCACGTATGTTCTGCGCCTGCGTGAGATGAAATAACTCTCCACACCAGCAGGCGGCAGTAGTCCGTATTCATCATTCAAAAAAAGAAACAGGAAGACCGAGGACTGCGGATATACATGCCATTGGTATGATACGTACATGAAACAAAGCGGCGTTTGACGACCCTTTTCACACCACTCTCACTCACCACTTAGCTTCATTACAGACGGCCATATTGCTGTGAAAATATCCGTGTTTGAATGATCAGATGAAGATGAAGATGAAAGTTGGCTTGCTTTCCTCACTCTTCTCGTGCACTGATTCGTTTAAGCTGAACAGCCAATCAGAGTGACTTCTCTCACCGACGGGTTCTGCCGCCGATTCAACATGCTGGATCGGCCAGAAAGCCTCCGACGCGGGCAGACTAGAGTCGACGATGCAGGACACACCGCAAAAACTAGGCCGACAGACGCTCAACGACAGCCCCAAACTGTTAGGCGGCCGACCGTCGGCTTGGTGTGTCGGGGCCTCATAACAAACTGCTTGTCAGACCATCTGACAATGTCTAAAACATCCTTACCGATGGTCGAATCTAAAACAGACAATCTGACAATCACGGCCACCTCATGCAGCAAATGACACTTTCCTTGTGAACAACTGGGTGCAACATCACGAATGCTCTCCAGGACTGTCTGAAAGTGTGCACGGTTATCTCCATTTGTATGATTCATGCCGTCAAGAATACAAAGACACAAACAGAGTTGTTGGAGAGGGATTGGGGAGGCAGTGGGACACAGCCAGGAGGAGGCCAGTGTGGCTGTTAGAAACACTTTACATTGGCCCCGTTCAGACTTGGCATCTTGGGCGATCCAACCACAAGTGGACAGCTCTGACCCATCAGTTCACACCTGGCATTAGAATGCGTCTCCACGTGCGTCTTGAGTGACCACTTGTGATCGGATCTCTCACTTCTCCGCTCTATATGCAAATAAACACCTACTGTACGTCGGGAGTTAAGTTTTCATTAAACCAACATTATGATTGGTGTGTTAACTGCATGCCAAAGAACTCACGGTTGGAGCCACCTTCACCTCGGGCCCTTCCCAGCCGACCTAGAGCCGGTGCACCGGAGGAAATGCGATGGCCAGACAGCGCCAGGTAGACATCTCGACCCGCCGAGTTGAACCCCCCCGGGGGGGACCCCACCCATTAAGAAGTGTAAAAATTATGAACTGTGTCGGGCTGGATGTCATATTTCTTTGATTTCATTTGAATTAGGCTACACAGTGGTTGATTATGACTGGATAAAGGTCCAAAAAGTTTTGCCATATAGACATTATCGCCAACGTTCTATGACCGTAATACCTGGCTTAGACGTTACCACTTTAATACCATAACACCTGAAAGTGGAGGGACAAAAAGTCTTGTGGTCATAAACAAACTTACTCTTGTGTTTAGAGACTGGACCCATGACAGGTAAAGATGGACCCAACCAGAACGAAAGACACTGGAAATCGTGTCCCTATAAAACCCGGTTCAGGCCAGTCGGGGCCCCACGGTGAGCCAACATGAGATATGATTTTAATGAGCAGCTCCCAGTTCCTGCTGGAGACACAAACAGGGAGCCGAAGGTCGAAGAATGAAAAGCTTCACTGTTAGCTCTATCTCTGTTGCATACACTGTCTGTGTGTGTGTGTGTGTGTGTGTGTGAGTGTGTGTGTTATGAAAGGTGATTATTCTGCTGACACATGCACGCACAAGTGCCCCTGTCTGCTTTGATTACACTCCCTGCAAGGAGTAGACACATTAAGATCATTACTGAAAATACAAGTTTAATGCTAGTACAGATATTTACCAATCAAAGTCTGTCCTGAGCTAAAATTTCAGCTTAAAAGGCATTGTTTTAATCATCCACGGTTCATTTACCTTTCAATAGCCTACATTTAATACACTAGCCTACTGCCGTAACGTTACATAACAAGTGTAACAACGTTACGTAACAAGCGTGAAGTCAACGTTTACTTTTGGTTTCACACGGGACACGAACAGCGGTCTCCTGGACGAAAGTCCTGTGTTCGTTTGACCCATTCTCCAATCCTCCAGTCCTCCCTTAATGGACTTTCTCGCTTGTTATCTACTCGATATTATGTAACTTTCAATAAGGTCACTCCACATACTACGTCACTTGCTCTGACTGAATGCAAATATGTTGACTTTCAGCGTCTCCGTGGTTTGCAGAAACGTGCAATGCCAACATTTTTTTCCTGGCGACTGTATCCATGTGTGATGACCCAGTGGGCAACTCCAGGGTCTGAAAAGTGAAGCCAATGCTGAAGTGCCTTAAAACTGCATTCGTTCTAACAGCCAGCAGGGGGCGACTCCTCTGGTTGCAAAAAGAAGTCTGATTGTATAGAAGTCTATGAGAAAATGAGCCTACTTCTCACTTGATTTATTACCTCAGTAAACATTGTAAACATGAGTTTATGGTCTCCACTCGGCGGGTGGTCTCTCCACAGGGAGGACGAGACAAAGGTGAGGGTTGTTTTCTTGTTTCTGCCACTTTGGATTTAATCCAATAATCAAACTATCGAAATGGATAGTGGCACAATAAACACAAAGATGGCTAACGTGTTATTTTGGCCGCCTCTCAGAGTTTCAGCAGTTTGGTTGAATTTTGTGTATTCTTTCTCTGCTGTTAGTAGTTAGTAGTTGGTTTCTTTTTTATGAAAAATCTCTGTAAATTTAGATTGTATGGACCCAGTAGTAGAGGTGAAATACTGCCCCCTATTGCTTTGGAGCATGTGGCTAGATCTTACACAGTGCTCTAATAAATCTTTCAGTGAATTTCAACTCCAAAAATTTCAGTTTGGCCAACATTTACTCCTAAGAGACTGTAACCCTCATGAGTTCGATCCAGTCCTTGTAACAAGGTGTGCTTGTATTCTGCCAGTTCCTTGGTATAATCCTGGCTGCATCAAGGAAGCCTGCATGAGCTAACCCAATCTGTGCCTTTGGAAGTCCAGCTGGTAGAACAGATTTGTCTCCAAGAAGGTAAAAACGTGGCGTGCTTGGCAGGGGCAGTTGCCCCATCCACTCGGGTCCAAAACGGGAAAACCAACGGACAGCCCCACCTCCACGTGAGGTGTAGAAAAGTACCCCTAGAGCTCTTACATTTCCAGCACTCGTTGCTTTGAATAAGACCAACCTTTTTAAGTCTGACTGGAGTCCAATAATATCTATGAATTATTTCATAATGTATATTTCTGCTCTAACTATCCCGTACTGGCCAGCCCATGTTATTAACAGTATTCTCTCAGACCTCTTGTTCAAGCTCAGTGTCTGTTTATGATCTTTTTATTTCATGCAGTGGAAATTAGTCTTGTGCATGTGCACGCAGTTCCACAATGATTGAGATTCATAAAACAGCCTATTTCCCAAAATTAAAATTAAAAAAAAAAAAAAAAAAACGTTGGCAGCGATGGTTCAAATGGTGTCATTGAATGTAATCTGGGGTTTTTGCAGAATGGTCCAGTATCAAAGTTCACTCCAGCGAGTCGGTTGGACAGATCGCAAAGAACCATTCTTTGATGGTTATTTTTTTTTTCTGGTTCGTATTTGTGTTTAATTGTTAACTCCTCTCCCACCATCTGCTTACAGGACTGACCTCATTTCACGCAGTTGATACCATAGCTGTGACTTCAGCTCTCACTAATGATATCCTGTCTTTGTAGTTCCCCACCTGACTGAGCTTACTTTCAATTGGCAGATGAGAGAATGGTACATTTGGGTGCTTCCATATGGTTTTGCTCTGCTACTTTCACCCACACATGCACCCCCCCCAACCCAACACACACACATACGTACATACACACAATCAAAGACACGTGCATACACTACCACATGAAGTTATAAGCCATGATATAACCTTCACACCTCTGTGTCCTACAAATACAACCGATATCCTGTCCAGTGGATGAGCTATATGTCTAAAAATGCACCCCTCTCGCTGATTGGCCACCTGGGGTTGTTAAATGAAAGCGACTGCGCACTGTGCCTCTGTCTCCCAGGGCCTTGTGTACTGCAGAGAGAGCGAGCACGAGTAAAAACAAAATGAATATGCATACGATAAAAAAAAGTGCGAGGCAGCTGGCACACAGGTTTTAAAGCAATCGCATTAACATTTTATGGCTATGACTTTTTGTATTGTGTGCTAGCACTATAACAAGTTTACAAGGATGGTTGGAGCTGGTTAGGAGTCTCACAGTTTCACTTTGAGTTCAACATGTGAAGGGAGTATAGGGACATACGGTATGATGTATCAGTCATGAGGCAGTGGGATGAGTTTAACCCTTTACCATTACGCCCTCTTTTTTTAAGAGGGATGGGGGGGGGGAGGTCTTTAGGGGGAGACAGCAGGTCAACAGTAGATGTCACATAGAAGTGGTGTACATCATCTGAAAGCTGGGAATCTGAAGATTAATTTGAGACACAGCTCAGCACTGTGTGTCAAGTTGTTCTCATTCATTAATAAGAAACAAAAATTTATAAATAAATGAATGTATAAGAGCGTAGAACATGATGATATAAGTTTGTGATGGTCATTCCCATGCTCACTTATTCCTCATAAGTTGTTGCGGCAATTTTGGGGTTGATACCATTTGTTACACAGATTTGGTGCTAAATTTAGCCATTTTTTTACCACTCAAGAATTGATAAAAATGATCAATAATCCCTCCAGAATACCGCATTAAGACACCAAGACCTTGAGGAACACCATAGAAAAAGCCATGCTGTGATTTGGTATCAAACTTTTTTGACATTTGGAGATTTCTGCAAGAATTGCATTTTTCGGCAATTGGATGGCGAGCACTTCTGTTGTGTAAACTGCTCAGAAAACCCCTTGCCATCCATCCTCTGAATGCTCTACGTCTCTAGTTTGTGGCTGTAAAGTTTCATGAGGCTGTGATTATCCTAGAGGTCACCACAGGTCATTTTATACAGTGAGGTCATATTTCAAACAATGGTCTCACTACAATGAAATGGCTACTATGGGGACTAACATCATCACACATGAATACAGTTGGGATCCACATGAGTCTCAGCTTTACAGTGATACCCAATTTATGTAATTCCAAGACTGTTTAGGGACCCCAGGATGCAGAAATATTCAAACACACCATTTTAGAATAGGCCAAAATAACACATTTATACTGCATTTAAAAAACTGCATGTTTTTTTGTCCAGCTGCATGTGATTATCATAAAGTGGGCATGTCTGTAAAGGGGAGACTCGTGGGTACCCATAGAACCCATTTTCATTCACATATCTTGAGATGAGAGGTCAAGGGACCCCTTTGAAAGCTTTTCCTCGCCAAAATTTAGCATTCTTGCCTACAAGCTAGTATGTCATGGTTGGTACCAGTGGGTTCTTTAGGCTTTTAGTTTCATACGATACCAGTATCTATCTAGCTTGAAAACTCAGCCCGCAACAACCTCTGAAAGACAGAATAGCAGCCGGGTAAGGGGTTAAGGGCCGATGTGGGTTAGAAAACCTCTGTGTCAGAGATTTTCATTTCCAGTGACCACATGTTCGAAGCCCATTGTATCATTGTGAAGGTATTTGACCGTGCTGTGTGAGTATTAATGGCCAAGTTATTGCTCTGATTGTCACTGATCAGTTTCTTGCGGTTGAAGTAATGGGCTCGCTCTTCTTTAACTGCTTCTGGCAATGCTGTCTGAGTTGTTTCTTTGAAAGCCACGGGAGGAAGACGTCATAAAACTTCCCTCAGACTGTCCGTTTAATGCTAGATGAGTGCTCTGTGATGTTTGCCAATGTACTGCCAGCAAACCGTTCCCCGTCATCACACTGTGTTCTCTTATTCTGCACATCTTTCACTTTACCCATCTTTCTGTAATCAAACTGTGGTGCAGGATCAGAGGGTTGTGGCTGAATGTCGGAGTTTAGTCGGATTATCACCTATGTTAAACAGCATGACACCAGTCCAGACTGCAGACAAGTTTCTTACGTCTAGGTACATGACAACAAAGATTTTTCTCGAGTTTCAACTGTATTCCCTAATCCAGGCAGTGGAAAATGACATAATATGGCCTTGCTCTTTCGCAGTATAAGACAAGAAAAATATGAACACATTATTTTTAGGGCTGTCAAAGTTAACGCCAATCTGTTTTAACCCCACTAATTTCTTTAACGCATTAACGCAACTTGTGAATTTTAGGTTTAGCGGGCTCAGTTTTAAAGCTAGAGTGAAGATACTGGCATCATATGAAACTAAAAAAACCTAAAGAATCCGTTGGTACCAACAATGTGATTCTAGCTTGAGAAGGAGGCTAAGTAACGCTCCAAATGTTTTTGGTGAGGAAAAACTATCATGGCCATTTTCCAAGGGGTCCCTTGACCTCTCACTTCCAGATATGTGAATGAAAATGGGTTCTATAGGTACCCACGAGTCTTCCCTTAACAGACATGCCCACTTTATGATGATAATCACATGCAGTTTTTTGCATGCAGTACGACAAAAAGACAATCTATTGTGGGTCTCAGAGGGTTAATAATCTTTTTAAGAGTTTGGACACCATGTTTCATGGAAGTAGTATCCTCATATTTTCATCCCTCCTTGCAGTGGGGCCATTCAGATCAGGTATAAACACTTTTGCCTTCTGACATTGGTCAGACAACATGTCCATACCATCTTTTCTAGCATAACCCGACCTGTGACAAAGACTGCAGAGCATTACATCCCACGATAAGAAAGTGTTGATTTAAGTATTTATAGAGCCTTACCAGTAGTTGCTGCTAAAATGTCTTGCTTTCCTTGTGAGTGGTGCAAGAGGAGAGGCCACAAGATCTTAAAAATGCATCCGTTACAGTAGCCAAAGCCAGTAGATTATGAGATATCTTTTGGACGATGTTAACTTTTTGACCTCAGAGTGGGACCAGAGGAAAGCTCATTTAGTGTCCATGTTCTGGGATAAATAAATGCGTTCAATAATTTTAGGGGTGATCTGTGCTGTTTATTTTGATATTTCTAGTGTACAAGTGTGAATATTAGGGCTGTCAATCGATTCAAATATTTCATCACAAATGAATCGCACATTTTTTTATCTGTTCAAAATGTACCTTAAAGGGAGATTTGTCAAGTATTTAATACTCTTATCAACATGGGAGTGGGAAAATATGCTTTCTTTATGCAAATGTATGTATATATTTATTATTGGAAATCAATTAACAACACAAAACAATTACAAATATTGTCCAGAAACCCTCACAGGTACTGCATTTAGCATAAAAAAATATGCTCAGATCATAACATGGCAAACTCAAGCCCAACAGGCAAGAGGTCAGAGGTCAAGGGGACCCTTTGAAAACAGTTTTTCCTCGCCAAAATTTACTGTAAGTTTGGAGCGTTATTTAACCTCAACCTATTATCGCTAGTAAATATTGCTGCAGTGCTGGCGAGAGGGGAGATCTAGGAGTTTGTCATTTGTAAATATCTACACCAATAAGTAGCAATTCATAGCAATAAGTCTGGAAGCTGTTGAGCTGCCTTGCTCTGGACAGACAAACTGATATCACCCTCTTCAGGCCCCAGAGCTAGAGGAGCAGAAATCTGCGTTGTTGTGGCAATGGAAAACACCACCTGCATATGAATCTGAGCTGTAAAACAACAGAAATGACAGCTATGATATGTTTAGTTTAGTGTGTTTGCTGCAGTGCCTTCCAGATAGTAGATGCACGTGGACAAAGACTAGAAGCACACACACACACACACACACACACACACACACAAATATGACATATGGTCAGTGTTGTCTTCCAGCTAGTCTCACGTTGTTCTCTATGGCCTCTGGTAGCTTATTGTTTCAACCTGTTGAGTTCCCAGCCAGGACTCTCTGATCTCAAGTGCTGAAACATGTGTTGTGGTTGTTGCATTATTCTGGCTCGCAGGTAGTTTCAAATCATTTCCAAATCTCCAAAGAAATTAATTTTATGTTCTAATGAAAAAAAAGAACTTCCTGCGAGCACACAGAACCAGGACAAAGAGGAACGGGTTTTATAATGTTTGGAAAAACAACTTCCTGAAAGGGAGGAGAGAAACAGACACAGTGAAAAACTGGTGAGGTGTGTTTTATTGTTGCACTATAATACAAAGGTCTTAAAAATAACCACTTTTTGGTGAGATCATTTATTTTCAATTTTGTGTTTGGAGAGAGGGGGGGGGGGGCATTGAAATACAGCACCAGTTTATAGAAAGAGGCATACCTATTGAGTTACACTTAATCAAACTTTCTTTGAAAGTGCAGTAAAATTCATGCTTTGGCAGTCTAGGATGCTTAATACCCGCTTGGCCAACTCCGAAACATATTTATCCATTAGGCAAAAAAATAAATCTGCCGAGGTCAGCAGTAATGCCGCTCTCTCTTTTTTTTTCTTCTTCTTCTTCTGGGTCTTTTTTGTCCTGCTAGACTTCAATATTAATCAAGTAATGAGAGAGAACAACAACTATAAAACCAATGTCCAAGTTCTCCATCCAATGGAAAATGTCTGTTCTTTCCAACCATTCTGTGTTCCAACTCCACAGCACAGTTCAGTATGCAGCCTCATACCTGCTCTGAAACCACACACACACACACACACACACACACACGCACGCACAGGCCAGGTTTGGGTATTAGTCAGGAATGCTTTGGTTCCACCTAAAATGCAGAACAACTCTGCTGACATAACTCTGTTACATGTCACAGAATTACAGGAAACCAGGATGAGGTATTTTGAGGTCAGGGTCAAAGGTCAGTTATGAGGTCCTTTAATGGCCTCTTATTATTTATTGTTCAATGTTCTTGTTTGTTAGGAAGGAAATCATTCTTGCTCAGATCCCGGTCCGTCCAACTCCACTGTGATGGTCTCTGGCGACGCTATGCTCAGCACTCCGTCATGATCAGGGCCGGCTCAAGGCATAGGCCATATAGGTGGTCGCCTATAGGTTTTCGACACCTCCCAGAAAAAAAAAAACTTTTTAAATGCCGATGGACGCCATTCCTCATTTCCTGCATTGAGCACAAGGAAGAAAATGGAGAAATAGAAGGAGGAAAAGAAAGCTCCAAATCTAAATTTCGCCTATCGGGCACCAAAAGGGTTAGAGCCGGCCCTGGTCATGATGTAACGTGAGTTGTTGTACTTCTGAGCTGGGATGTGAGGGTTGATCTGCTACAATAGGACAGTTGTTTCCCTGCAACAGTGGGGATATGAAAGTTTTTTTTTTTAAATAAAATAATTAAATTAATCAAAATGTTGGAGAGAAAATTGGTCCAGTATTGAGGGAGAGCGCTGTAGACCGAAGCTGCTCACGGGCTGCAATGTAATCCTATGGGGCAAGCTGGCACCGTCATTTACGTCCACTAAAAGTGCTTGTTTTTGCTGTGATGGGCTCTGATTGTTATTAGAATTGTCTGACAACATTATGGAAAGAGTCTCGCTCAAGGAGAAGTCTCGTTGTGAAATCTGGCGAGGTGACGTGTTGCCGGAGGACAACGGTGGAAGAGTGGAATACATCCACGGTGGAAACGTGCAGAGTTTGTTGTGTTGGAGCACAGAAAGCGTAGCTTAGTGTTATCTAAAAGATTTTCAATGTCATGGCTGAATATTTAGATGATTTCCACAATGTGGATGAGGTCTTTGAATTCGATTGGCCGCGCCGTATTTATTTGAGTCTACGGATATTCAGGTTTCACAACGAGACTTCTCCTTGAGCGAGACTTGGACACAATAACAGACAGACCGGGTCAAGTGAAAGGTAAGAAAAAGGTTTTATTTCTCTGTGGGGTCCTTTCTATAATGTTGGCAGACACTTATAATAACAATCTGAGCCTGTCAGCGGCAAAAACAAGCACTGTTAGTGATACATAGTCACTTTTACTTATACATAGTGTTAGTGCTCCATCAATAAGCCTTTCAGGAGCTGGTCTCAAATTAACCCTAACTCCACATTTCCATCTCTGCCTCAGGAGTGAATGTGATTGCATTGTGACTTTATAGTGCCTCAAAACCTTGTAGGGGGGAGGTCGAGGTGGACGTTTACACTGGACACTGGTGTTTGCATCACGTCTCTTTCCATCAGTCAACGTTGGTTTCTTTTAACTGTGACCACAATCTTTCCCAAACATTGACCTCAAAGTTTTATTTAAACCTAACCAAATCTTACCCGTAGATGTGTCAGTTTAGAAAAGACTATTATGAATCACTCTTAATAGTCATTTGTAGGAGGCACTCACAAACAATTAGATCAGAAAACGGGTCGCTTTTAAAGGTAGGGAGAAGCGACCTGTGGATTTCCAAAATTCTTTAAATAACGACAATTTAAAATGCTGGCTTATGAGGAAAAAAACGTGAATCCAGACTGCCAGCAAAACACCCATCCTACCCCAACCACATGCTTACTATCTACTGCAATCACTGCTGAGCAAACTTCTGACTAAGCTTACTTTTCCCACAAAATGTCATTGCCATAGTGATTATTATTTTTAATTGCAACTTCCATTAGAATATTGCAACTAACAGTGTTTATATGCATGTGATTCATAGATTAGGTTTTCATAGATTAGGTTTTCATGTCATAAAAATTAATTGTGAAAAATGGAGGGGATGAAAATGCATGTGAATTGAAAAATGGAGCCGTAAAAATGGATTGGTAACAAAGATTGCGTGCTGTAAGCGATAAATGTCAGTTGGGTGTTGTGAACGGTGAACGGTCAACAGTTGATTATCAGAGCAATACTGTTTAAAAAAGAAAAATGTCAATCAAGTTTATCGAATCAATTGACAAGTTATCACTCTGTTTTCAAATTCGCATACATTTCCATCACTTCCCTTTTCTTCTATTATTTTTTGTTACTCCCACCCTTGGGGCCACTTTCCTTAAATGATAAATGGTAATTTTGTGTTGTGAATGATGAATATATGATGATGAATATGATGAAACATGGCTCTGTTTTCATCATATCACGACCGTTTTAGTCAAATCGGCTTTAAATTAATCAAATCACTTGATAATTTATCACCTCCATTTTTCAATTCACAACCATTTTCATCACCTCCATTTGTAACAATTAGTTTTCGTTACTTCCACTCCTCATAATATAATATAATATATTCTATTTTCAAACTTTTTGTTCAAAACTCCCCTGAAACTTGCATCAACGTGTTGTTGTATTCATGTTTAATACAATGAATCTTTGTCCTAATTTATATCCAAATGAACAGGAAGTGAATTCTACTCTGCTGTACTGTATAGTGTTAGGACTATTTATCTTGTGCAGTATGAAATGAATGTGTCACCTGGGTGGTTGTAATGCGCTCTGATTCCTGCTCCTCCATAATCTCCCCTGTGTCCGAGTTAAAGAATGTCCTAATTACAGCCATTTTAAAGGAGCGGGGTGACGTCTTTTGATGTAATATTACCCTCCAATCCAATTAGCCCAACACTTGTCAACCTCACTCAGCAGTCGTGGCTACCGGCCTGAAAGTTTGGCCCAGCCACTCACTGGTTCTCTCAAATATGCCATGTCATGCCTTTGAGTAACTACGCCGGTCTAACACGCTCTGTCTGCTTATTTTATTTAGCTGTGAGTGAGGTTTTCTGGAAAGGTGGGTGTAAATGTTTCTGCATTCACTTACTGCGTACTCACAGACATACAGACGCATTGATGTGAAAGGACGAGGGCTTAACCCGCTCTTACTTCTGTCCTCAGGGAAATTCTGTGGACTGTAAGGTCCCAAATAAAGGATAAATATAATGATATAATGATGATAATAATCATGCCCTCTGAACAGCTACAGAACCTTTAATGTGAAACAGATAGAGGAAGTGTAGAGTTAAATGGAAACAGACCAGACAACAGAGAGGGTTCTTACAAAAGTAAGATCAAATATACATATGATTGGGAGGAATTCAGAATCGCAGCCTGTCTCTATTAGCCTGTCACACATTATGGTTTTATCTACAATGTAGTTGAGGTAATAAAGGCTTCAGCCAATATCCAAGGATTTACAGCGTGGCCTCACATATTTGAGTTTTGCTTGGTTGTGAAATTTACTGAAAACCTCTTAAACTCTAATATACCCACCTATGATGTACCCACGAGGGGATCCATCATTAGGGGAAAATAACCCTGATTCTACATACTTTAAAACCCCCCCTTGAATGTTTAATATTAAGATTATTGATCCTCATGAAGTTAGAGCAAACTGACAGGTTTAGTAGCACTACCAGCAGACAGGTTGTAAACGGCATTGCAGGACTAAAGGCAGACAAGTTCAGAAGACAGGCTGTATAAAATAGTAAAGTAGTAGACTGATTGCATACAGCAGTACTGGCAGCTTGCTGGTTCGTGCCGGCTGGACAGCAATCAGGTTTTGCAGTGAGTTAAGGATTCCATCTGGTGGCCATGTGATGACATACACTTTCATTAAAAACCTCTTAAAAGCTGATGTTCCCACCTATCAAGGCCTATTGAAAGGAGGCTGGAACACGGGCGGAAGCGGGTCTTTAAAAGAAGCATGACCCAGCTTCTTTAAAGAGGCCTTGCCACTGATGAGGAACTGCCAAAGGTATGAGGACGGAACCGGCCAAAATAAAAAAAATGTATGAAAAAATAAATAAATGACTCAATGAATAAATAAATATGTCATTAAATGTAGCAAATATACTATTAAAAATAAATGAAGCCATTAATTAATTGATAGAATGTGCCATGAATTGATATTTCTGTTTCAATTGTCTTTATTTTTCTTATTTCTTCTTTATTTATTTATCTTTGTATTAATTCCGGTATTTGTTTTTTTAAGTCCTCTGTTTAATTTTCCCTTTTATTTATTGATGTATTTATTTTTATTATTTATTTTATTTAATAATAATATTTTTCTAAATTTATTTATTTATTTGCATTTTTTTTATTAATTTTCTATTAATTTTTAAATGTGTGCATTTATGTATATATTTATGCATTTATTTAATTATTTCTGCACGATTTCCCTTGGCATTTCGCCCATTATTTATTTCCCCAAACTTATTTATTCATGTATTCTTTTCTTTATACATTTCTTTACACATTTCTTTTCACATTTCTTTATGCATTTCTGCCTCATTATCCAAATGAGGGGGCTGTCACTCAACGTGTGTCATGGGGTCAGAGCCCTCCTGTTGCCTATGATCTCATGATCACCAGTTTACACTTGTTCACACTGCTTATATTGACAGTATATTTTTCTATTATTGCATTACATGTCTGTACCTGTTTTTGTATCTTGTTGTTAGCACCTTATGTGTAGTCTGAAATTCAGACTCTGAATATTGCATCGTTCACTCTTTTTTGTTTTACACAGGGGACCAGGGGAAACAGTTTTGTTCCTCTATATGTATATATGTTCTGTACTACACCGTATAGGCTATGGATGACAATACAGTTTCTCTTTTCTTTTTTTTCTTTTTTAAATTCATTTTTATTTAGACATTGACACTTTACATGATCAAGGAATGTACATATTTGTAGCATGATGTAATGAGCAGCATGTACTTAAGAGTGTTTCCATTTTTTTCTTTATTTAAGTGTACATATACGATAAACATTGTGCCCGCCCGCCCACCCATCTCACCCGCCCCATCCGCCTATTCGTGGGGTACACGCCTACAGTAGCAGAGAGGGAAAGGAGAAGAAAAAAAAAAAATCAATCAAATCAGGATCGCATTTGGCTGCGCACAATGTCTAAATAATGGGAAAAAATAAATAAATAAGTTAAATATATACATACATACATACATACATATATACCTGCATATACACACATATATACACATATATATATATACACATACATACAGTACGTACACATACATACTGTACATATCCATACAAACACATGTGTACATACATACATAATCATAACATATTCCCAAGAATCCCATATATTTGGGGTGCCATGTGGAGAGAAACAGAGCACCATATCAGATTGACAGCAAGCTAATATTGATAAATATAGAAATAGTAAGAGTAATTCTATGAGATAAACAAATATACATGTATATATGCATACACACACACACATACCCACATGTTCATGCCCATACATACATGTATATATTGCATATATATATATATATACACACATACATATACCCACATTCATGTACTGTACATATAAATAAGATAAAGTGGGTAAAATAAAACAAAGTGAATAAGTCAGGATGGTAGTTTGACTATACGGTAAGTTGAAGTCTACGAGGTTGAGTGTCCTAATTTGATTGGAACTGCTAAAGGGTGTCAGGAATTCTTTTCAGTTTGCCTAAATGAGTCAAAATCGGTTCCCAAATCAAAAAGAATTTGTCTCTGGAACCCCTAAGTGAGTATTTTATTTTTTCTAACTGTATTAAATGCATCAGGTCACTCAACCACGTAGATGCTTTAGGTGGGTTAGTTGATTTCCAGTGCAGTAATATTCTTCTGCGTGCAAGTAGCGTTGTAAAAGCAATAATGGTTTTATGTCTTTTCCTTACTGTAGAGTATTTTCCATCTGTGACACCAAATATAGCTGCTGCTGCATTAGGTTGCTAAGTGCCTCTGATAGTGTTTTAAAGATCACAGACCTGTAAGTTATGAGAGCGGGGCATGACTAGAACATATGGGTCAGATTGGCAGCTGTCACAGCATGCATCTGTATTTGGGTATATTTTGCTAGTCTTGCTTTGGAAAAGTGAGCTCGATGTAGAACTTTGAATTGTACTATGTTTAGTTTGGCACATGAGGTACTGTCATTCACTCTTTGTAGAGCACAGTTCCAAATATCATCCTCCATCTCATCTCCTAGTTCGCCTGCCCAGTCCATTCTAATCTTTGTGAGGGTTATGTTTGTAAGAGAAACAATACAGTTATAACTTCTTGAGAGTAGCCTTTTCGAGTTAAAAGGGATCTCCAGCATCTCATCTAAACCTGAGACGGAGGGTACATTTGGGAATTTGGGGTCATGACGCTGAAGAAAATGGCGGACCTGGAAATACCTAAATAAGCTGGACCGGGGGAGACTGAATTTGTGTGATAGCTCATCATCGAAGCTTGCAAATACAAAGTCTATGTACATATCCTTGAAATTAGAGATGCCTTGTCTTTGCCAGAGAGAGAATGTCAAATCTAATCCACCTGGGAGGAAAAGGTGAGAAGTTTCTCTTTTCTTAAGCTCAAAATTTAAATAATGAAGCTCTCAAAGCTAGAATTTGACACAGGGACCCTCTTGAAGACAGGACCTCAAGCAGGTTGATATTGTGTGTCAGAACCTATTTTCCTGCTAAATTAGCACAAACCAGTAGACACAATATCAGACCTGTATACTTATTAATTCGTGTTTTTTTTCTGTATGTTTCTGCATATTGATTCATGTATAGGTCTGTAAGTTATATATCCGACCTCTTTATTTTGAACGTAACGTGTCAACTCTCTTTATGTTTGCATAGCACGTCCACGTGACGAGTCTTACGTAAAACCGTTTTCGACCAATCCGCTCCCAGCCACTAGAACCGGAAGTTGTACGCCACTAGAACCGGAAGTTGTAAGCCACTAGAACCGGAAGTTGTAAGCCCCTGGCATCATTCTCTCAGAGCAACAACAGACGTGAGAGCAGCTTTACCAGTTGAGCTGTTTTGTGTCGTTGATTTGATCTGCGAGATGAAACACAACTCGAACGTCCCCGCTTTCCTCACCAAGCTGTGGACGCTGGTGGAGGACGGAGACACCAACGAGCTGATCTGCTGGAGTCAGGTAGAGAACGAGAACACGGTGTAACGGAATCGTCAGATAGCTAGCTAGTTAGTTAGCCACTTCTACAAGCTAACGCTAAGCAGACAGACTAACGGTAGCTAGCTAGCCGTGAGTTAACGTAGCAGGTGTAGCATCTCGCCACACCACGCTAATGACAATGTGTTTTTGGGTTCATCAGCCTCCTAACTATCGGCCAGACATCATCAGTTCGCTAACCAGTAATGTCTCTTCGTTGTGTAACGTTACCTGCTTGTTAGCTAAGTTAGCAAACCAGAATCAGAATCAGAGTCGTGTTTATTGCCAGGTGTATGAGGTATACACTAGGAATCTGCTTTGGTTTTTTGGTGCAAGTGAGCAATATAATAACAAAGAATAGATAAAAACGTTAGAATAAAATAAGAATAAAAAAATTGAAATTCTACCAATATACAATATAAGCTATAAACATGATATAAACAGATGCAAATATTGCCGGTGTGCAAACAATCAGGTAC
>CAKAKR010039047.1:0-43806 GCA_916700685.1 Adelosebastes latens
TGTAGTTTAACACTGTACCTTTAGACAATCTCAGGGCCTCACATGTTCAACTTTGTCACCATAGGACAGTGACCTGACATTTTAGTTCTCTGTAACTGCAAACAACAGATTGCTGAAATACTTGTTATGTCTTGTGATGCTCTGTTGTCTGCTGTGTGCTGACGCATTGATACACTTTCTATCCTTCTCTTCTTTTCTTCTTTGCACGTATCTTCGTGTTATGCTTTAAATGTATAAATACTGACTACTCTTTGTATTCGGGGCTCACTTGCCACAGTCCACAACAGGTGGCTGTGCTCGTGAGTCCATCTGCAGATGCTTTAATTATTAATGTATGCCTTTTTTATTAAATTCACTGAAAGACAAGTTGTTACTTTGGTTTGTGTCTTGTTTTAACAGAAACTGCCACCACAGTTTCATTTTTTATTTGATAAAATATATTCAATTGTACTATTATCATATAATTGTGTGTATATTTGATTTTGAGACAATTATTTAAGTAATTATCAAACAAAAATGTTTGGAATACTTATTCTAGTTAAATAAAACATAAAGATTATGTTAATGTGATTCCAAATAGAGAGAATATTGAGTAAATCCAAACTAATGTAATCAAGCAGTTTTTAATTAAGAAGCACTTCCTATGCACGCTTTGTTTTTAATGCAGCAGGCTATCATCAAACGTTAGCCACAACAGACATTTGAAGAGACTCAGTGCAGATGTCGAGTGCCCCTCTTCTTGCTATGTTTCTTCCACATTGCTCATTGTGCAAATGTATGGTAGCGGAGTGACTAAGGTAAGAAAACTTTTTTTGTTTTTTTGTAATTTGTCAGTAATTTCAAAGAAATTTCAAATAGATCACTTGCTAATTATCACCTAATTACCATGAAATCTGTGGACCTGTAAAATGAAGTGTTACCAACTTTGTTTTGTTATTTCTTTGTGCCAAATGTGTCTCTGTATTAGTGCATGTGTTATGTTACACTCTCCTTACTGTTACTTGGTCACCTGAAATCCGCTTTAAAAAAAGTCCCTGCCATGTAATTATGTATGTATGTATGAATGTAAGTGTTGTTGTTTGTGTTGTAGGTTTTTCTAATGGACATTGAGTCTGCAAATAAAGATGAACTGAACTGAACTATTTAACCACAAGGTCAAGGCAGTCCAACTGTATTGACAAGTAGGAGGGGAATTTTCACAAGGCGTGTTTTAATTAAGAAGACAAACAAGTATCAATTCTATAGATGTCTTAAGGACATCTTGTCTCCAATTGTGATTATAACAGGCTATTAGCACTCAGTCCAGTTCATTTATTCATTTAGATCAAGTGGATTTTATTGCTGGATACCATGTTGCTCATAATATGAGTTGACTCATTCATATAATATCAGGCATCATCTCTTCAGCACACAGCTATTGCATGTCACTTGATGCTGAAAAATCATTTTACAGGAACTTATTTGAAATTTCTTAAAATTTCTTCTCAAGCCTAAGGGCCCTATTTTAACGATTATATGCTATTTTAGCATATCATTAAATAAATAATGTTTATGATAAAGTAATTTTCTATACATTTTGAGGTAAATAATTGGGTAATTTGGCAGTAATTTCAAAGAAATTTCAAATAGGTTACTTGCTAATTATCACCTAATTACCATGGAATTTGCGTACCTGTAAAATGAAGTGTTACCAACTTTGTTTTGTTATTTTTTTGTGCCAAATGTGTCTCTGTATTAGTGCATGTGTTATGTTACACTCTCCTTACTGTTAATCGGTCACCTGAAATCCGCTTTAAAAAAAAGTCTCTGCCATGTAATTATGTATGTATGTATGTATGTATGTATGTAGGCATGTATGACTATAAGCGTTGTTGTTTGTGTTGTATGTTTTTCTAATGGACATTGAGTCTGCAAATAAAGATGAACTGAACTGAACTGTTATGAACCTTATACAAGGTCAAGGCAGTCTAACTCTATTGTTAAGTATGTGGGGAATTTTCACAAGGTGTGTTTTAATTATGGGGACAAACAAGTATCAGTTCCATAAATGTCCTCAGGACATCTTGTCTCCGATGGTGATCATAAAAGGCTACTGGCACTCAGTCCAGTACTATGAGTACAGCTGTCTAAGATTCTCGTTTTGCATCTTGAGAAAGTTATCTCTTCATTTATTCATTTAGATCAAGTGGGTTTTAATGCTGGATGCCATGCTGCTCATAATATGAGAAGACTCTTTCATGTAATATCAGGCATCATCTCTTCAGCACCCAGCTGTTGCATCTCACTTGATGCTGAAAAAGCATTTTACAGGATAGAGTGGTCATCTATTTCACATACTGTCAAAGTTTGGTTTTGGTCCAACATGCATACAATGGATTAAGTCACTCGACCATAACCCGGCTGCATGTGTCAAGACTATTGGTTTAATATCACCCCCTTTCAAGCTTTTCAGATCCACCAGACAGGGATGCCCAGCCTCACCAGTTATCTTCACGTTAGCACTTGAGCCCCTTGCCTGTTCTATCAGAGCTAACCAGTACATAACCGGTACCACACTTTTCAATCATGATTTTAAAGCTAACCTCAATGCAGATGATATCTTATTGACATTGTCCAGCCAAGATCATTCAGTTCCACATCTTCTGAAACTTATCAGTGATTTTGGCCTGTTTTCTGGGTACAAAATCAATTGGTCTTAGAGTGAGTCCATCTCTTTAAATCGTCTTACATGGCCTGGTCATCTGACCTCTAACCCTTTTGTGTGGAAGTCACAGAGCATGAAATATTTCACAGTTAACATCAGATCTCCAATCGATAGCCTTTTTGAGCTGAACGGCTCAAGCTGTTGAAAACTGTCAGAGAAGATGTGTATCCAATATCTTGGGCCTACACGGCAAATCATGTAGAGGCAGGTAGCTGGAGAAGGCTGGAGCAGAAGATTGTTTCGCTAGCTTCCTTCTTTTATCACCCTCAATATGATAAGCACATCAAAAAGCCCTCTAATCCTGATTCGTGTGAAGTGGTTAAAGAATTACATAAACGTCTTAAAATCAGTGGTTTGTTCCATATGGAAGAACCCATTATTCACAGCTGGTGGTAAACCAGCTTTGTTGAATACTTGATTCTGACTTCTGGCGGACCGTTTTTGTGTCAAATTATTGATTTCTTAAGTAAGTAGCCTTGTAATAAGCAGGATAATGTACAGCTAGCGGGTCATTTTTTCGAAATGAACCCCAACAGGGCGATGTAGGTGGACCCCGACGCGACCCCCGAAGCAAAGTGAGTTAAAGAGAACGAAAGAAATAATGATTAATAATTAATTTCTAGGAAATGTATGATGCATTGTGTCAAAATGCTATATTTCATCTGATCTCAAGTGTTTTCACATAGACAGAGCCTCTTTTTGGTTCCCACTTGTTCTCAATCAAATCACCGATCACTACATTGACTTGTCTGCATTTCTCTGTTACACACCAGTAACCAGAGAAGCAGTGCAGCCCTTTTTCAGTGTCCATCCTCTGCAGGGCCTGTGTGCAGCCTAAGCTGATTAATGCCCTTTGAGAAGAATAGAAATGTTCTTTTTTTTTTTTACATATTTCATCCTTTTTTTCCATAAAGCAATGAATGTCTGTAGATTTACTGATATTTTCAGTAATTTAAAAGTTTAAATTTACAATTAATTAAACTGCTTGATGACGCACAGGCACACACAACCACAGGATACCATGGTGAAAGCAGTTTCATAAAGCAACTACTAAATAGCCCAAATTTACAGTGATTGGCCTTAAATGTATCTTTTTTTGATGTGCTATACCTTTTTTCCCACTGTCCAATGAAAATCTTTAGATCTAGTAATTCTTTAAATTGACAGATAAATACTGTAAATCTGCAGACATTTATTTGACTTTGGTTTTATGTACATATTGCGTTTTTATACATTATTTCTTAGTTATTAATGTATTTTAACATAATATGTCTGTTTTCCCACAGTTAAATGAACATTTATCAACAATAATATACTGTAATTTAATTCATTTTGACCGCAAAACGTGATCTGTATTTTTCTGTATAATTTTGTGGTACGGTTATTTACTGTAATTTGATGGTATCTGTCTGGAAACTTTGCTGCCAGTGCTTTTAATGTTATTTTTAATGTTTTTTTTTTTTTTTTTTTACAGTGTACCTCCCTCCTTCTGTTCAATAGCAGCTGGGGATAGTCTCTGTCTATTCATACATCAGCATTAAACTTTGTCATCTGAAGGGGCCAGTGTAATATTTTACACTAAATTGTGCTTTGGACTGGATGCCAAAGTACAAATGACAGCACGGTGTAGACTCATTTATCATCCCCCCTTCACCACCACCACACAACGTGCACACACCTCCCTCTATCTCTTCCCCCCACACACCGCCAGTCGGTTGACCATTAGTTTATACAGATGGAGCTCTAAGAAAACACAATTTTTTAGGAGCATCTCAAATACATCCACGCTGTCTTCTCCATATTTGTGAGAGCTCATCAAACGTCAAAGAGGCATGCACCTAATGCCCGCCACATTCATTATGCGACCAATTAATACAGGAAGTAATGTGATGGTAATAAAGTGGAGTAATCAGTGAGGATGTGGAGCTCAAGTGAAGGATGAATGTACACTGTTGTAGTCAACATTGATTTGCACAAATGCACTGATCTTCATCTTGATCCTGATGACTGGGATAATTGTAAGTAATTCAGGGGAAAAACTAAATTTGGTTTTATCTTACTTTTTTGTTATTTATTTGTGTCTCTGTACTAGTGAATGTGTTTTGTTACACCAACCCTGTATCACCCCAAAGCGTGTAATAGACCCGCCTGTCCATCATAGGATTGCGTGTCAGTGTCACGTTTTGCCTCGCCGAGGCGTGAATATTACACGGGTGTATTAAGGTGCAGTAAAGGGGGCAACAAAACCACTTAGGTTTAGGGAAAACATCATCGTTGGGCTTAAAATAAGTACATAAACTAAGTAAAATACGTATGGAAACAATGTAACATCAACATAACTTATAAAACATAACACCAGTCTTGAACACTGGTCTCCTGGTTGAACGTCCTGTGTTTGTTGGACCCATCCTCCACCTCTCCCACCCGCCATAGGCAGTCTTTGGCCCCGGTCAGACAAAGTGCGTTTTAGCAGCCTGGGGCGGACTTTTTGTAATTGTTTTCAATGAGACTGAAGCGTTTTGCACGCTGCTTTTTGCTGCCTCGCGTTCATCGGCTCTGTGTGCCTCGCGCTGAAAAAAATTCAACTGATTGTGTCATTCACACGCCTTTTCGTGCGACCGGGCGGTTACACTTTACTGTTGCCCTTTAGTCTCTGCCAGGAATTGATTTAATTGCACCTTATACAACTGTCATGGCAACAGTGTTATCAGGAAGCAGTGAAACTTACCTACGCAAGGCTTGTTTTAATTGAGAAGACAGGGACATGATGTTCCAACGGCACGCAATCAACAGTTTTTATACAATTTCTTTGTTATAAATTAGTTCCAATAAAAATTTTAAAGAAAAGTCTGTAGATTAGCCACTGGGGGCATTGTTTATAAGATAAAAAAAAAAATAGTGAACGAATAAAAATAAAAAACTTAAAGTTACGGGCTGCTAACCAAAATAATAAGATGAAATTTGTTATAAAGCTCCATAGAGCTTCTGGGAACTGCAGAGTCGGGTGATAATTCTCATAGGTTCATCAATATAAGCGACATGTTTCACATATAAGTAGTCTTGTGATCCATTTTAAATAAGATTAATTATAGATGCTTTAAATGTAATGTTGTTCAATGCTGTATGCACCACAAACGAAATTCCATTCACCTCCTGGACAAATAAAACCAAAATGATCTGCATTGGCCAAAATATTTTAATTGGGTGAAATAACCCTTTAAGCATTATAAATACAATATGCAACATGAAATGTTTGGGATATGTAGGGTATCACAGAGCGATAGCTACTTCAACTCATAACTTAACTGCTTAGAAAAGTACAAACCTTGACTACAATCTGACAAAAGTGTATAAAACTCAAGCAGGTTCCCATCAGAATAAAAGTCAAAACACACACAGCACACATGCACTTCACACCTTTGTATTTACTGAATATAGCAAGGCCATTTGTAACGTCTCACAGCTGAAATGTTCCTCATGCACTCACGATGCATTAAGACTCCTATGGTACTGTATGTGACCTTCCTGTGCTCCACACTCACCTCTAATGAAACAGGCTGTTTAGAGGGTCATAAACTTAACCACAGCATTAGCGAACCACTCATGTAATTGGCTGCTGCTCGCAGTCACTAACTGATGGTACAAATGGTATACATGAGATAGGGGGAATATCTGTTGACTTGGACTGTTTTGTATTCCCATTTTACTTGTAATTGTTGATGACAGTGTTTCTGGGTGTTAGCCAGAGTCATCATGACCTAATAACAAAAACAGAGGAAAAAAATGTTATTATAATCAACTAATTTGAAGCTAAAGGTCTAAGTGCCATAATTAACATCCATATGTGCCTATACGGTAATTTGGTCATTAATGATAGCCATGAACTGAAGTCTATTTTCTCGGTGTACACATTATATCCTTTGAAAGTAGCTTTGTCTTCAGTATCCAGCTGTTCAAATACCATGAAGTAGAAAGTGGCCTGCAGGATAATTATGTAAAGTAGAGGTAAGGAGATGAAAATGTGGAAAGGCTTTAATTATCACCGGAATTGAACCTCACATTGCATAAAAGCAAGACATACGCAGCATTTAATGAGACACAGATTTTGATAATGTGCCTTTTAAATGCAGCACCCTGTGTCTCGCACATGTTCTAGTCGCACAAAATGTTCATCTACCGATATCTTGTTGCTTATTTATTGGTATTGCTTATTAGTGTGCGCGAGCAAGAAGTTGGCAAGAAACAGGAGAAGGATTCAGGCTGTTACCAGAAACGACAGCAATCGTTTTTCAATTTGGAGAATGGTATTCTGTGAACCTTTGCACACTATTGTTAAAAAGGTATTATTAGTAGGGTCTGGAACCTCAATTGCATTCTCTGGCTAAGATGTTTTGATTGATTTGACTTGAGTGGACCTTTTATAAAAAATGTAGCCCCCAGGTCCCTCCCCAAAATCCTAGGATTTTATGCCAGAGGGCCAAATCCAAGATGCTCACTGGTGCCATCTTGAAAAATTTACTTTTGAACCAGAGCACCTATAGAATCATGTATGAAGACACCTTTTTGTGCAATGGTGCCTTCAAATGGGGTCGTGTTTACTGTGTTCACGAGTCCATATGAATGCCCGCGTGATTTATACGTGTGAGAAGTTACAAACAGTTCCTTTAATATATTGTAATTTTAGTCATACATAGTTTTTCTTTGTAATTTTATAATATGTCTGAGGAAAATGTTGATATTCCAAACGGCCTCATCTTTTTCCTCTGTCATTATGCATTCCCTGCATTATGTTACCCGCTTGCTAGCTTGCTAAATCGTTAACCTCTGTGGCTTCTAGACGCTGACAGTAACATTAATATTGCCGTTGCTTAGCAGCGGTGTTCTCACGACTTAACCTCTTGAACGCCAAGCATATTGTGTAAACGACTTCCCGTGTTGTAAACACAAGCTCACGGGTTTCATTTGAAGGCACAATAAGTCGATTATAAGGATTCCGATTCTGACATCAGTTTGACGTAAAGCAAGAAGGATCAGCCTTGTGCATTGTCGTGTCAATCACACGCCTTTTGGTGCAACCACGCACACATGCATGCAAAGTGTCTTCTTTACCATGTGCCATCCACAATCAGGGACAGAGTCTTCGTCACAGTAAGGAAAAGTTTATCGGGAAAAGTAAATATTGTACAATACTTTAGTACTCAGGAAAAGTATATGGACATTTGTGTTTATACGGTAAATGACCTTTCATGTAAAGTCAAACACATGTATGTCTGACAGATTTTGATAATTGAATGGATTATTTTGCATGTGATGGCTCAACAATGAAAGTTGTGAAGAGTATGACGATTTCACTGAGAGTCAACTCATCAGTTTTGATCAGTATTGTGAAAAATATAGACAATTTGCTTGAATAAATGAGAAATTCTAATCTGTTGAGAACAACAAACTAATTGTTCAGAGATGTGAGCTTCTCATTCAAGAACTGAGCCAAAGCGAAGGAGAAAAACTGTGACGTAGACATACAAAAGTCTCAGGTCTCTGTGATGCATGAACTCTGGATTATATCCAAAACGCAAAAATGTGTTGTTTCTTTCGCAGCGGATAATTAACGATGGATTTCGTCCAAACTGTTACATTAGAGATCTCCTTGTACCTGAAGAGTGGAATGAGGTGTGTCATCTGTCTTAATATGACCTACTGTATTAATGTTCAATGCCAGTAAGAGTCATAAGACTATTGAGGTTTTAATTCCTCCATGGTTATCTCTTCATAATAATAATCATATCTTACAACCAAAATATTTTCAGATGGAGGTCCCTGAAACAAATCTTATCAAATGAGCTTCAAGTATTCAGAATTGTGATCATAGTTCAATTTTTGTGTGTTTACAATGGAGAAAAACTGTATTTTTTCAGGGAATGTCACCAGAGACACCCATTTCCATAGGCCATAGGTGCAATCACCATCGTATTACCTCATTCGGCTAAAGATAGTGACTTATCACACATTTATTTAAATAAAAATCTTCGAGATTGCCACTTTAAACTACGTCATTAAATAAAACTAAAGTGATATCAAGGAGCGTGACAAAGCAGTCGTGTGTAATGAGTTGGGATGAGAATGTTGGCAGGTCACAATTTAGACAGATGACTCACGTCATTCTACTCTTCAGGTACAAAACAATCTCTAATGAGCCAGTTTGGATGAAATCCAGTGCTAGTTATCTGACATGAAAGACGCACGACATTTGGTCATGTTTGGATATAATCGAGAGTCCATGCCTGACGTAGACCTGGGACTACCCAAGCATTTCTAAGTTAATAGGTCCACACTCATAACAGAGTTTAAGCCACTGAGACCAACAATAGACCTGTTTCGGTCTTTTTTAGGGGTTACAGGGCGGGAGATAGCAGGTCAGCAGTAAACAACTCACAAGAAGTCATCCATCTGGAAGCTGGGAACCTGAAGATGCAGCTCAGACCTGAATGTCAAGTTGCTCCAGTCATAAATCAGAAATAGACATTAATTAATTAATTAAAATTAATTGTGAAAGTGTATAAGGGTTGAGAACATGATGATGGAAGTATATGATGATCATTCCCATGCTCCATTATGTCTCATAAGTCGTTGCAGCAATTTTTGGGTTGATACCATTAGTAACACAGATTTAGTGCTAAATCTTAACATTTTTACATTGATGAAAATGATTAATAATCCCTCTTGGTATCAAAAACCTTTGATATTTTGAGATTTCTGCAAGAACTGCATTTTTCGGCAATTGGATGGCGAGCACTTCTTTTCTGGAAACTGCTCAGAAACCCATCCTCTGAATGCCCTATAGGTCTCTAGTTTGTGGCTGTAAAGCTTCATGAGGCTGCGATTATCCTAGAGGTCACAGCAGGTCATTTTATACAGTGACATCAAATTTGACTACAATGAAATGGCTACTATGAGGACTAACATCATCATACATGAATACAATTGGGCTCATTGAATCCACAAGAGTCTCAGCTTTCCGGTGATACCCAATTTATGCAATTCCAAGACTTTTTAAGGGACCTCAGGATGCAGAAATATTTAAAAAAATCCACCTGATCTGGTCTTATTCTACCCAGACCTGGTTGTCTTCTACTAATGTAGTGTTATGATCTACCAGAATAAATGATCAAATATAGTTTAAAAAGTAAAATGTACTTAAGAAGGTGTCTTAAAGTCAATTTTCATTAAAAACATCTTTCTGTTCAAAAGTTACGTTTTCACTCTACTGTATGGCGGCCATATTGATTTCTGGGTCAAATCTCTATAAGCAGATTCTGCATTCACATGTAGAATCTGTAGGCAACGGCACAGGATTTTGGTATCGGATGCATTCTGGTTTCCGTTAGTAGTCCAAGTAGTATTGACCAATCACATTCGAGCAAGCTTTGGTTGAATGCAGGTAAACAGTCCGTGTGGCGAGCAAAAGAGGCGGAATGCATTGACCGAAATGCAATCTCGGAAACCACCGGCTGTCGTTTGACAATGGTTTTGCTTTTTATTGGTTTAAAATTAGCTTGTAAACTGTCGACTTGTGAAACAATCCGGTCGAACACGTCATCTCTCAACTCCAACTCCGGTCTCGCATCTCAAGTTGCTGCGCACAGAAGAGGAAGTCTTGGCCCGGATATCCACTGGCTACACCGGAACCCCAAAAATATAGCCCCTTGTCCCATCCGTCGTTAAACTGATAGCCGTTGGGTTCCGAAATTGAACTGATGTCAGAATCAGAATCCTCATGGTCGACTTACACTCGACAAAGGTGTCTTCATACATGATTCTAGGTGCTCAGGTTCAAAAGTAAATTTTTCAAGATGGTGCCGGAGGCCTTCTTGGATTTGGCCCTCTGGCGAAAAATCCCAGGATTTTTTCGGAGGGTCCTGGGGGCTACATTTTTAATGAAAGGTACATAGATGTCAAATCAATCAAAACATTTTCGCCAGAGAGTGGTCACGGAATTTATGTTCTGAACCACACTGTATTGGCTGTGTCCGATATCATTCACACATCATATACTCACTATCCATGGAGTTCTATATGGTGAGCACAATTAAAACGTGCCAGATCAACGTCAGCTGGTAGACCATCCATAATAAATACCAACATGTATTTTTGTGATTTTGTTGAGTTGCCTCTTAACGAGATGCTCTGAGTGAATTTAAGTCCCCCCCTGGTAAGCAGTGATGTGGTGTATACTGTATGTCTATAGGGATTTTATTGTGAAAAGTAAGAACAGTGATGCGCTGCCATCTGCCGTTGTGGCAATAAGCGTATTTTCCCAAATGTATTAGTGCAAAGTACTTTGTGGCCGTTTGTGTTGCGATGCGCTGCTCTGCTCACATAAATTTGTTATTTTCGCACCGCAACTCATGTATTTGTCTCAATCGCGCTGCTCTCTCTCCTCTTGTCCGTTGCCATTTTTTCCTTCAGCGCAATGCATGATGGTATATAGTGCCTGTTTAGTGACCATCGTTGTCCACTAACTTTCACAATGCATTGTGGGATACTTTGAGTCCCCCATCTATAATAATTCTCACTATACATCACTACAAAATGGCGAACTCACCATAGAGTATATAGTGAGTGATTTCAGATGCAGCCAATGTGTCTGCTGCACATGCAAATAGTGACTGCAGTAAATATCTAATCCATGTACATGTGATGGGTTATTTTATTAATGCATACATTAATTGCAAGGGAATTAATGCCATAAAATATGCATATGTGTATTTCCAGGATGAGGAGTTAGATATGTGAGGACTCATTGATATTTTTCTCAGGCCAGCAAAAATGCTTCTAGACCCCCCCGGTGACCTGCTCTTTAATACATGATATAGGCTATGCACACACACACACACACGTCTGCACTTGTGCGTACCCACACACACAAACCTTTTATTGCTTTTAACTGTGCCTCTGTGTGAAGCGTGGCTGTCAGTAGTGCTCTTATACGTCATCATTCGTCTTACATCCTGACAACCATTCAATCAAACACTGGCCTCCGGGATTGAGCCGGAACCCTTCTCCGCGGGGACGGCTGTTACCATGGTAACCGAGGAGGTGTGTGTGTGTGTGTGTGTGTGTGTGTGTGTGTGTGTGTGAGTGTGTGTGTGTGTGTGTGTGTGTGTGTGTGTGTATGTATGTGTGTGCGACCCACCAACAAGCCAAAGAATGCAGTGTTGTCTTGTTTTTTTACCCTGAAAAAACATCAACCCTGTGTTGGTTTATCTGTCTCTCCGTTTCTTTCTGTCTGGTTTCTCCCCCCGTGTGGGGGAGTGTATGTGCCTCTCGCTCTCAATGACGATTCATGGGCTTGTGGGTAATTGTGATGTGGCACAGGTGTGTCAGAGTAGGTTTCAGTTGTCAGCCCATCAATTGTCAGCCTGGAAAATATCCACACTAGTTTTCAAAAACAGGCTGGTGCAGTACCATATCCACACGGAGCTGTGAAACGTGGTGATGACATTTAGATGATTTCCAAAAATGGATACTGTAGTATCATCATAATTGAGTAAAAATGCTCAAGACAGAGTGCATGTGCTTTTCACAAATATGATTAGAAGGTAGATTAAGTCTGAAGCCATGGTTGATGTTAGTAACCTAATTATTGGATAAATTAAAATCTTGTCCTGATGATAGCACTAGATGAAAAGTCAGGGGAGTTATTACAATTTATCTGGAGGGGGGGCATAAATGTGAGTACCAAATGTCATAGCAATACCAGTTGAGACATTTCACGCAAACCACAGATGGCGCTGGAGGAAAAGTCAGGGAATCACCAAGATCCAGTGGGAAACCTCCAGGTCTGAAAAGTAAAGCCAATGCTGAAGTGCCTTAAACTTGTATTCACTCTAATAGCCAGCAGGGGGCGACTCCTCTGGTTGCAAAAAGAAGTCTGATTGTATAGAAGTCTATGAGAATGACCTTACTTCTCACTTGATTTATTACCTCAGTAAACATTGCAAACACGAGTTTATGGTCTCAATCACTAGTTTCAAGTCTTCTTCAATACAACATGATGTTCATTTAGTAAATTATGGTCCCACTTAGAGTCAAATAGACCATAAAGCAGGGTATGTTTTAGGGTGTGGCTACCTTGTGACTGACCTAAATTCCAAACTCGAGGCTTCAAAACAGCACAAACCAATGGGTGAATCACGGTGACATCCACTTCTTATATACAATCCATTTCAAAATCATTAAGATTTATCAAATGGGAACCATGAATGTCTGTACAAGATTTCATCCATCCAATAGCTGAGATATTTCAGTCTGGACAAAAGTGATGGGTCGGCCAACTGACCGGCCAGCAGACATTGTATAGAGCCATGCCGCTATGGCTAAAAATATATGTAATTTAGAATACATTTCTTGATAATTAAAAACCCTATTATGTTACTACCACGATTATTATTGTCACAATAGTAATCATAATTATAATTATATTATAATAAGTATGATAATTATATTATAATAATTATAATTATTAGTTCAAAGTTTCAGCTCTCTGTGCTGGATTGCATGTCTTCCCGGTGCTGTAGTCTGAATCTCTTTTGCCCCACAGCAGAAATCATCCAGCAAGTCTTACATGGAGCCTACTTACTATTTTCACTTGACATCCTCTTTTCTCTGTGAGTAATTAAAGCGAGGGTTTGGGCACAGCCAGTGACAGGAGGTCCGCTGAGATAGCCAGTGGTCTAATTAGAACCACATATCTCCATTCTCATCTATAAAAACACTCGTCACCCATGCTTTTACACCAGCTGTGATTTAAGTATACTGCTGCAGAATAATGGCTGGTAAATGAAACCCTTTTGCTGCAGGAGTTTCAAGGGTGCTGAACAGCAAGCAAAACAACACTCAAGGGAATTAAGGTGTTTTTTTTTTCATTTCAGTGTTATGTCTGAAATTATGATTAATCACCCTTGAAGAAGAGACTTGTTAAAAAAAAACAAGCCTCTCACAGACAGTGAACAAGAAATGTGGAACAACATATGGGCACAGTTCAGATGGATGCTGGTTCATCACATTTGCCGTTTCCTGCGGATGCATAACTGATAAAATATTAACCAGGGAGAATATTTATGCATGTGTTTTCATTCATACCCGACAGGCTTCTGTTGTCAAGGAAGTGCTGTGAACTGATTCATTACGCCGGAGGATCATGTTTACTCAGCTCGGCTCTGTATTATTTCTCACTCGCAGCCCCTACGGTGCCTATGCCTGTTCGCGTTGAACGGCGTTACAGCCAACTGCCAATCTGTACTCTGTTGTGCGGGGCTTGCCTGCTGACAAATGGCCCGGAGGAGAGGTCCAAGGAGAGTCCTGTCAGAGCCAGTCAACGCTATGCTGCTGCAGCAATCTGAGGAGATAATGGAGGGGGGGGGGAACAGAGAGAAGGAGATGTTCACAAAATATACCCTTAAAAAGTTCACTAAAAACTACATAGGTTCACTTCCTGCAACATTCAATACATTTCTGTCAAAACATCCTTTAACAAGATTGCTGGTGCTCCAGATGTGCCTGAAAAGGATTTGCAAAAAAAAAAACAGATACAATTCCTTTGACTGGATGCAGACACACAGCACTACAAGAGCAAAAGATGCAGAATGCTCAGTGATGATCACAACTCACTGGCCTTGGCGTAAAGCTATCTCTATAGCAAATGCATCTGCCTGGGGGGTTAACCAGTGCGCAATTGAAAAGCCATCCACCCCAGCTAGATTTACAGTTTTATTGACTGATTATTCGGGTCAAAACTGCTGACTGAGTCTGGTTATGATCCAGGGAGGGAGAGCGAGAGACAGAGAGCAAAGGTTCAAATGGAGGCTTGATGTTTGGCACAAGAGGAATAAAAGCTCTAATAATCCCATAATGTGAATGTGAGCTATATTCCTCAATGGTTGATTTCAGTCGGGGGAGCATTACCAGAAGAGTAAAAGGATAAGAGGCTGGGCTCAGATACGGAAGATACTCCTGCCAAGAAGCAGCACAGCTTTAATTTGCTTACCCGCCATCAATATTTAATTTATTATGTTAGAGATGGTAGACTTAAAGGACCAGTGTGTAACAATTAGAGGGATCTATTTGCAGAAATGGAATATAATATTAATAAGTATGTTTTCTTTAGTGTATAATCACCTGAAACTAAGAATTGTTGTGTTTTTGTTACCTTAGAATGAGCCGTTTATATCTACATAGGGAGCGGGTCACCTCTTCACGCAGTCCGCCATGTTGCTCCGCCATGTATCCCAGAACGGAAAAACCAAACACTTAACTTTTCCTGCGTGGACCAGAGTTGATTACGTTACTCGCTGCTGCCATCACCGCTGCTCTCTCTCTGGTTGCAATCTGCAACCTCACCACTAGATATCGCCAGATCTTAAACTCTGAACCTTTAAGTCAATTTTTGAATTTTGACTTTTACTTGTAATTGAGTATTTTCACATAATTTTTACTTAAGGAACAGTGTGTAGGATCTGGCGGTATCTAGTGGTGGATGTTGCAGAGTACAACTTATCCCGTGTGCCAAGCATGGACTGCAAGAAAATGCTAATGGCCCTCTCTAGAGACAGTTGTTTTAAGAGTAAGATGCTTAGGAAGAGACCGGTGTTTGTGTCCCGTGTGAAACCACGCGTCAACGTTGATTTATTTGTCACGTAACTTCCGTACTTAAGCTACCGCACTAAGCCTAACCAAGTCAATCTATTCCTAAACCTAACTAAGTAGTTTTATTTTGAAAAGACTCAAGCGGAAATTGACACGTGCGTCACGTGTTGCTGGACATTCATAGGAAAATGTACAAAAAACAGGTTGTTGAAAGTCACGCTGAGCGTCACAAAAGAAAGGGAAATCTGTGTCTATGTACACGAATCAAATAGATTAAATGTTTTGACTATTTCACGAACTGCCACAAGACTATGTTGAAATGTTACACACTGGTCCTTTAAATAAAGGATTGGAATATTTCTGTTACCATGGCTGAAATGCAACTAAAAAGTACATTTTACAAAGTATTTGGATTATTTATATTTGTTCTATTACACTGGGGATCAGGGTGGCAAAGTAAACAGCAAAACAGCCCCTCATCCGGTTCAAGTTCCTTCTGCTGATGTGTCCTCGAGCAAGACACAAAATCCCTGCGAGGCAGAGGCAGAGCTGGAAAGTCACGCAGAAGTGAATCTGTCCTCTGGGAATCAAGCTCAGTCTCAGAGAAAAACAAATTCACAAAATTTATTTTGAGGACATTTCTGCTTCATCACATGAGAGCTCAGTGAAGAGACAGGACGTCCTACAGCAAGGACTCACGTTTAAATCCATGAGTGCAGTGCTTTCACCTTAATATTTGCTGCTCCACCCTGATATTGCGCATTATGAATCATTTCATTGTAAACATCCCGCAGTGGTGCTCCAAATTCCAGATTTGGTACAACAGCCCGAAGTGGTTTGTGTGTTGAAAGCTGTGCCTTTGTGCAGCGCACCACTGAAGCTATTCTGGTGGGGGAAAGCACATACACTGGCAGCCATATCACAGTCAATGTTTTATAATAGGAACAAGGCAGGAGAGGTAATACATCCGTAAACCCTCCCTCTCTCCTTCAAACAAATGTGTAAGTACACAGGGACACATGAACACACACACTCGAGTATCCCCCTTGGCTTGCGTTGCAACTCTATGATAGAAAGATGTCTCACTCCAGGGGCGCAGTATTGCATTGTCAGAGGTGTGTGACAGATATTAATGTCATGGAGGAACATGATGGATGGAATTCCTTTATGATGCTGCTTTCTATCTCCGGCTCTGTCTCCCAGAGCCTGGCATGCTGCAGACAGCCCTTTAATGAGCTCTGGAAGCATCCGTATCCGCTGACAGCCCTTCCTCAGCGGCCTCTTTGCCTAAAAACGCTCTGACGGGCACCAACTCCGAGGGAGATGGGAGAAGTCGACGACAGAACGCTCACACGCCTGTCGCACAACAACAGGAAGCACGCCCTACTCCTTTAATTATGAATGAGAATGTGATACTGGATGTTAAACCTGTTTGCCATGTTGTAGTCAAAAGAAAAGTATGCAAAGTACCCATAATTACTATCATGGTCACAACATAAACTTCCCATGATGACAGGAGCATATGACCGAGTTGCAAAACAATGACATACCGTCTGTTCATTTATTATTAGACACAGATAATTATCATCATGTGTCGCACTGCCTTTACTCATATCACACCCCATAATATTGTTCTTCTGCAATATTTCTACACCAGCGTTTTATAACCATAATCCATGTTAATTATGCTGAGAGACGATTGTGAAACTGCTGGTTGATAGACAGTGTTTACAATCAGTTCTTGATAAGTGTTGTCTGAACTGATTACAAGTCCATTAAAGTAAATGATAACTGATTAGAAGAAACCCAAATTGTTCAGCTACTGATTGCTACCTGCTACTTCTAAATATAGACTGCATCTCATAGACATAAGCATATACATATACAGGGCTGCACGGTGGTGCAGTGGTTAGCACTGTCACCTCACAGAAAGAGGGTTTGAATCCGGTTTGGGGCCCTTCTGTGTGGCGTTTGCATGTTCTCCCCGTGTTAGCGAGGATTTACTCCGGGTGCCTCCCACAGTCCAAAGACACGCAGGTTAGGTTAATTGTTGACTCTAAATTGCCAGTAGGTGTGAATGTGAGCGTGAATGGTTGTCTGTCTCTATGTGTATAGTCTGGCGACCTGTCCAGGGTGTACCTCGCCTTCGCCCAATGGAGGAATCTAACATTTAGAAGCCCTTTACAAAGATTGTAATATGAGACATACAGTAACTGCAAACAAAGAAAATCATAATAAAATAATCACATAGGGTGTGTCATCTCATGCCAGTGTTTCATCACACTGGATGTAAAGCAGTGCACTAATTCTTTGCAAGCTCTGAAGCAATAAGTTCACGACTCCTGCCGGTGCCTCTGCAGTTCTACAGTAAAACTGAGCTGACACCTAGTGGTGGAAACAGTTACCAGCTGCTGTACAGTACTTCTCTCTTTTACATTTAAGTACTTTATTGATCCCAGTAGGGAAGTTTCGTCTTGTTTGCCACCCACCTGGGTGATCTGAGGTCAGGATTAATTACTGAACAGCTTCCCTCTTATCGAAGGACAAATCAGCAGGGCTTGATGAACCCTGTTCTGTGGTTGAAGGACAAATCCCCCTAGACAAAAACACACACACCCTCCCGGTGCCTCAGGAGTCCAGCTCTGGTTTCTGCATGTAAATGAACTGTTCTGTTACCATTTCCACTGCTTAAAGCATTTCTGCTTCATTATATTTTGAACATTTAGTGTGGTATAATGGAATACAGAACCCAGTTTTACAAAACACAAATCGTCTATGTCCATGATTGGACTACTCTGACTTGATTGCTTATTGACATTTCAAGGAATGCAAACAACTTTTGCACATTTTGATCATGGGACGAAATGGCTGCTTATTTAAATATAATATATTATAATTTGATACAGAGACAGAAAAGAAATGTGGGGAGGGAGTGAGGGGGATGATACGCAACAAAGGTCCTCGATCACAATTGAACCAGAGTTGTTCGGTATTTGCCTAAAAACGCTAGACGATATATGGGCACACAGGCTAATGTATTTATAAAAATATAACATTTCAGATTTTGTCAGGGATAGAATGATAAAGTCTGGACTTTCTATCATTGTCCCTGGTCCACCAACCTTTATCAAGACAGAGACAGGTATTCAGTGTCATTAGTGACTTTAAGACAGTAATAGATAATAATATAATTTTCAGAGAGCAGCCATCGTAAAAACAGTCAAAGACACACGGAAATTAATCATAAAGTATCATAAGAGATGATGGTCGTGAATCAAGTTTAGCAGAGATCAACGAAATGTAGATGTTGGATGGACAGAGGGATATACTGTTTATCAGAGGATATACTTTACTGTATTTCAGGGGCGCCAACATTATTCCACTATCAGCCCTTAGAAATACAAACATCAGTCATAGATTCTTGAGAATCATGAAAACATGATGAAACACCCAAATGTCACTCAAAAAGTAACGAAAGGTGAATAGGGTTAAACATTTGAACTAATAGATATTCCTAAGAAACTCCCCCAGTTGATTACTTACAATAACACAATTATTTTATGTATTACAAGTTTTCTTATGCTTTTGTATGTTTAAATATGCAAATGAGGCATTATCTTATTAAATATGTGTTAAATATGTGCATAAATGTTCGGAACAGAAATCTGAACATTGGATTAAGCCAGGTTCGATATTCTTGTCTCATTTTATTGACACTTTACAGAGTCAGAGGTTTTAACGGAGGGAATTCTTTATATCCCTTTTTATCACTCCATAAATCAGAAAATACTGTCAAAAAAATCCATTTCCACCATGTTTTTAGGAATGAAATGTTCTATAAATCAGGCTATGAATGATATATGAACAAACCCCTCTGTAAAAACCTTCAGAGCATTGACAGGAATACAACTGGACAGTTTGGTGTATGTAAGTGCTATTGTAAGTGAAGATTTCTGGCTCAGAGTCTGAGAAAAAGTCCTTTAAAGGTGCAGTATGTAGGATTTGGCAGCATCTAGCAATGAGGTTGCAGATTGCAACCAACTGAAACTTCTCCCGTGTGCCAAGTATGTAGGAGAATTGTACGGTAGCCGACGTGAAAACGCGAATGGCCCTCTCTAGAGTCAGCGTTTGGTTTGTCCATTCTTGGCTACTGTAGAAACATGGCGACCGGCTCCGTGAAGACGACCCGCTCTGTATGTAGATATAAACGGCTCATTCTAAGGTAACGAAAACACAACAATTCGTATTTTCAGATGATTATACACTAAAGAAAACATACTTATTAATATAATATTCAATTTCTTCCAATAAATCCCCCTAAATGTTACACACTATTCCTTTAAAAAGGTATGTATATTAAAATCCCATACATTTTGCAAGATACTAAAGGTGAACAGGGTAAAAAATGTAAATTTTAACTAATAGATATCACCATGAAACTTCCCCAGTTGACTACTTACATTAAGACAATTACGTTTTGTATGACAAGTTTTCTGAAATTGTATGTATCAATATGCAAATGAGGCATTATCTAATGCTAAATTCTGGTGAATTTAGGAGAAATCTACAGACGCAAACAAACAAAGTAGTAAAATAAACACCTAAATATGTATTTTGGATGTTTTCTTTTCACGAAAGAAGACAAAAGAGCCCAAACTCTCAAAATTGACTCTTTTTGCCTGTAGTGTCTCACCTTAAATCTGTCTCTCTGTCTTCAGTATGCTCTAAAATATACTGCGAAGGTGCTGGAAACAAAGTTGATCCATTATATAACACAAGAGGGCGCTACAGCTCTACTGGTGATCTTGCTATTTTCCTGAGCCTCATGTGCTCCATGTTGCTGAACAAAAACAAAGGAGTGTTTCAATGGCTTCTCTGCTTCATGCTATGTCCATTCTGTAAATGTATACAGCATAAAACATTTTTTTTTCATATAGTTCCACTAAAAATGAGTTAACACTGCTCCAGCATTTTGCTTTCCCTTTCTATGTCTGAAGGAGAAGCAGGCATTAAGCATTCTGTGGCCAAACTGAGGACAGCCGCCTGCTCAGTGGAGGTCAGTAAAGCGTACAACTATTTCCTTTCTGCAGGATATTAACACCTGCATATCTGTCCATCACAGGCCTCACACCTCAACAAGTGAAATCATCCACTTCCTGTGAGCGCCCTCTCGCTCACCTCCACGCTTTATTGTTCATCTCGGATGTGTGGCGGCGTGCATCCGAGAATGTCTCTGTGCTGACGCATGATTGGTAGAGCCCCCCCCCACCCCCCTGCTGTGGCCGTCTCCTCCAGGAAGTAGGCATTTCTGCCCAGTTCCTGTCTTCCTCGCTGACCCCACAGTCAAACATGTGCATATTTACAGGTAGGGGAGCGCCGGGAGAAACACTTTAAATTCAGATAGAGGCTGAGCTTAATGGCTGCATTGGAGGGACGGTGATATCTGTTGATTTCTGTTTGATCGTAGCAGGAAGAGCATGGAAAGAGTAGAGATTATAAATAGGAGAGTAAGAGCATGGAAGGTTTGGGAAGGTAGTCAGAGGAATCACTGGGTGAAAGGGGTTAGAGACTGGGAAAAAAAAGTATTACAGCCCTGTTGTTCTGTCTTTCAGATTCAAGGGATGGTGTTTAACTGCAAGATTGGCTGTATGGTTGCACAATCACTCCGACTGTATCAACTGATCATCTAGAAAACCAATCACAGCCCATAAATTGAGAGTCAAGCTTCTCTGTATCTGCGGACCACATCTCTTCCTCTCCTCAGAACCAAGAGTGGGTCCATTCTCTTGTTCCTCGTCCAAGGAAGCGAGGAAAGGGCCCAGGCGCTGGAGGCAGGAGGGTAAATATTTGTTTTGTGGTCTCTCCGTTGAGCTCCAGACCTCTGTGTGCCTCTTAAGAAAACTTTCTCCCGCACGGGAGCAACAAAAGCAAACAATCCCACATCACGCCGTCTGGCTCGCCGTGGACCCTCGTGTGTTTGTTTGTTCAGACAGCCGCCATGACAGACGGAGGAACACTGGGAAGGGAGAAATCTGAAGAACGAGAGAGAGAGAGAGAGAGGGAACAAGAACTGGAGAGAAGAGGAGGAGGAGGCGGTCGGGCTGCTTCATGAGATAGAGGACTGATAGAGGACTACACCACAGATGGTGTGCTTGTCCTATTCCCTAAAGCTTTGCTCTCTGCAGGCATGGGTCGAACAGTATTTAAAAATAATTCTCAGCATATGTTGTAACCTGCTTGCAGTCTAAAAAGACGAAATACGCCACACGGGAGGACATTTAGACAACGACAGGGATGTGTTTAAAGCTGCAGTGGGTAGAATTGGAGCAAATATGATTAAAAAACAGTAATTTTTATAAAACAGTCACTGTATCCTGACAGTAGTGCATGAGACAGGTGATCTGAAAATAATCATGTGCCTCTGTGTCCTCCGGTACTCCTAATGGCATCTGCAAGATTTCACAGACCGGAGGAAAACAACCAATTATAGCCGAGCTGAAGCCTGCCGTCTCTGAGCAGCTGTCAATCACTCGCAAACTCCAACCAAACGGTCAAACTAGGCAGCGCTGATCAAATAGGAATATTCTGTTACTGTAATGCCTCAATGTTCTGCCTATGAGAAAGTTTGTAAACCGGCAGCCATGTTGAGATCAGTTGAGGAAACACCAAGCACCGCCCACCAGCCGGAGCAAACTTTCTCATTTTACAGCTAAACAGTACACTACAAGATGTTTCTGAAAACATTTGAGGCAAGAAATAGGCATTACAGTAACAGAATATTCATATTTGATCAGCGCTGCCTAGTTTGACTGTTTGATCGGAGTTTGCGCGGTGATTGACAGCTGCCTCCGTTGAATGAACAGCCAATAGGAACGCTCCGTCTCTCTGAAATGACCTGTGATTGGTCAAAGTCTCCCTTCACGGGCTAGATTTTTTTAAAGCCTGAAAACAGAGCCATTAGGAGGTGCAGAAGTCTAGTTATCTCTCAGAACATTTGAATTACAATATGCTGAAAGGTTATTATGGAATTTTTGCCCAATGATGCCAAAAATTCTGCCTACTGCTTTAAAAAAAATTATCTTTTAGAAATAGTAACATCTACAAATTGTCTGCAGCAAATTTAAGAGATTGACAGTCTTAATTTAGTTTCCTGAAGCTTTTCATGTGAATCGTTTGGATAAAAACTAGTATCTTAACCATCTGTTTGTGTGTGTCTTTGCATTTATACACATTTGTGTGTGTTTGTGAGTGCGACTCCCTCCTCCCTTCAGCTCAGGCCCACTTTGTTGTGTGTGTGGGGAGCAGAGGGGTTTGAAGGAGCAGATCAGAGGACGCTGTAGAGGCTCACTGAGCACTGGGGTGAGATTAGCTCTCTCACAGAGGAATCAAACTGACCTGGGAGGCATGCCATCAGAAGGACAGATGGATAAGAACTATTGACCTGCTGACCTGCATCAGATTCTCACTAACTAATGCTAATTCACATGCAAATTGGTACAAATGCCCACTCTGACTTTCTCTCTCTGTCGGTTTCTCTCTATTTTTTTTTTTTTTTTACAACTTTTTACTACACATATTCCACAACACATACTGTGCATGCATACAGAGACATACAACAGACATAAACACACACACATACACACCAACATGCAAACACATTCTCCCTTGTGGCGTGCCCTCATGGTGGTCGGTTGCACTTCTAAAGGCTTAATCTGTCGGTCCCACCTCCCTGGTTAAGAGAACAAAGGACCCTCTCCCCTGACACAAAGGGAGCTCACACACCCCTACACACACGTCCGATTTCAGTCCCCAGACGGACCACCCATCCTTGAAGACCACTGCCTCACACACAGAGAGGGGAGACAGCAACAGCGGCAGTGTGTCAATGACCAGAGTGTCGAGCAACTCTACTTACGTCGTTCCATACATTAAAGTCTCTTTTCCATTTTCAACCCCAGAGTGGGCAGTTCACACACTCTTTGGGGGCATTTTGTTTTTGTGATAGAAAAGGCGATCAAGGGACTCCATGTTGAGGAGTCCCTTGTAGGCTTTGATCCAAAGGTTTTGTGGCCCCAGTGGTGGAGAGATTAGACCGTCTCACCACTGAACAGAATTATCGCCAATCTTGAAAAGAAAAGGATCAGATAGACAATTATTCTTTAAAGAGCAGCTATTCAACGTCAACCACTTTAAAGGTCAGTAGACGCTGCGTTGGAAGATGTCAGTCATGCTTAAAATGACGAAGTTTGCATTATGCAGCCAAACGCAGACTCTTGCTTTCTGTGTTGATTCAATTTCCCCGGTGGTATTTTATAATGGAATTGCATTATTTTTTCAGCGGGCTGATGTCATAGGGAAGTTACCATCGCTGCCATCCAGCCAGCTCTGATCTGTTCATAATGAACAATGCCAAATAACACTATTGGGCCCTTTAGGATCGTGGATGAGAACAGCCAGCTTATATTACCGCAACATTAACTTGCGATCCAACTGGAGCTTCAGGTTGTGCAGACAGTCTATCTATTGTAAATGCATACAGAAGACAATTCTTCCAGTGTTTTTGAAAGTTTATTTACGGCAAAGTTTCTATCCCCACACTCTGTAGCTAAAAAAGCAAAGCAAGGGTGTCCTAGTGGTTGAGTAGTTAAAGATGCACATTATAATCCTGACCTTGCAACCAGTGGCAACCTCTGGGTCTGAAAAGTGAAGCCAATGTGGAAGTGCCTTAAACTTGCATTCTTTCTAATAGCCAGCAGGGGGCGACTCCTCTGGTTGCAAAAAGAAGTCAGATTGTATAGAAGTCTATGAGAAAAGGACCCTACTTCTCACTTGATTTATCACCTCAGTGAACATTGTAAACATGAGTTCATGGTCTCAATCGCTAGTTTCAAGTCTTCTTCAATACAGCGTGATGTTCATTTAGTAATTTATGGTCCCATTCAGAGTCAAATAGACCATAAAGCAGGGTATGCTTTAGGGCGTGGCTACCTTGTGATTGACAGGTCGCTACCACGGCGTTGTCCGGTCTGGGAGTTGTCCGTGTTTTTGTCTTACAACTTTAACCTTTCACAGTGTGTTTTCGCTTCATGAAAGTTAATTATAACATTTTGGTCGCCTAAAAATGTCTTATTCCGCGTTCGGTTTTACTTAGCTCCACCCTCTCGTGTCACATCTGGTTGCAAAAAAGCAAGATGGCGACGGCCAAAATACCAAACTAGAGGCTTCAAAACGGCAGTCCACAAACCAATGAGTGACGTCACGGTGACTACATCTACTTCTTATATACAGTCTATGTTTGCAACTTAAATTCCAGCTAGCAACCTTTGCATGTCATTGACCCTCTCTCTCCCTGTGTTTCCTGTCTCTCAATCCTGATATACAATCAAATAAAGGCAAATTTCCATAAATATTAAAAAAACATCTTTCAAGCAATAGTTTAATATTTTGGGAAACATGCATATTAGCTTTCTTGCCGAGAGTTAGATGAGAAGATTGATACCATTATCATGTTTGTACGGTAAATACAAAGCTACCGCCAGCGGTCGGCCAAGTACATATAGCACTAATCATTTCACACAAAATATTTATAATGTTTACTAGTTTCTCCTAAATAAAAGCAACTACAAATCTTCACACATCCACTAGATTTTTTCCACACAACTCCAACAGCAATTTTCTCAGTCTGCCATTGATTAGTCCCGTCAGTATCTGAGGAAAAACTGCCTGACGTGGATTATGTTTACCACATGCTTTAAAATTGTTCTTTGCTTTAAGGGTCCATATAGAACCCAGTTATTTTTAGATGTTCATGTGTGTCTTAATGACTGAACCAACCATCCCAGCAGAGACCCTCCTGAGCCCACGTGCTGGATATTCCCCCATGGATCACGCCAGTGTGTGCCATGAGCCTTATACCACTCCATTGGCTGAGTAACTGCATTTGTTTGAGCTGAGCTTTCTTCCCGTTTACTCACAGCCTCTGCCGAGTTGCCAGCCAGATCTCCATAATCCGCAAACAATTATCATATTTGCCTCAGCGGAGGACTCAGGTTTTTGTTTACTGATTCAAAATTAACAATTTACACAGCTGGGTTTGTAGCGAACACCTTTCTGGGCTGGCAGCGCTCCATCTGGAACCAGAACAGGATGGTTGATCAAAAATGAAGTAGACATACGCAAATGAGTCTTTGGCAAATTGAGAAAATATTGTGATTTTTCATTTGAGTAAATTTAAAAATTTCATGGATATGAAAATAAACAGACTTAAGGACAGAGACAAAAACTAGATTCAATAATTCAGCTTTCACTTTAGTGGGCAGTGGGATCGCGAAATATAACAGCAACATTAACATGTATGAGCTTTTAGAAAGTGGATGGTGTTAATTATCCTCACAAATGGAGCATAAATGTTTTTAAGAATAATCAAATTACTCACACTCGTCTCAAAAATGTTAAAATGACTCAGAAAGCTTTCCCAGAAAACATACAAGAAGATACGTTTATAATGGTTGGAAAAGTTTAGCAAGTGGGTTGCATTTTTTTATATTCATGAGCTGGCCGAGCTGTGTCAGCTAGTGAGCAATAATCACTTCCTTGTGTAAACGATGTTAAATGAGGCGTAGTTGCAAAGCACAGACGGAAAGTACAAGATGACTTCAAAACAAAAAAGTTGTCAGCTGTATTTTATCTTGCCGTATGACTTGACATTTATAATCCAGAATATGAACGTAAAGGTTTACAGAGACTCTGAAGTGTCAAATTCAAAGTACGGCTCGATATCATTCGATTTTTTTGATACCCGTGTCAGAACTGCGTTTCATTACTGATACCAAACAATATTTTTTGATAGGCTACTTTAATTTGAGTAACAATTACTACACAATTCTTAAACCTTTAGCACACCAGAAAGTCAAACACTCTGACTTAAAGTGAAACATGCGATTGATAGTGTCCAGGATGTTTTGTTTATTATTTCACGGTTAGAGGCCTTACTTTGAGAAATATAAAATGTTAATGAACCCCCTTTTTATTTCATAAAACTCGCATAAGTGTTTAATTTTGTTTGAACACGAAGCAGCTGTACAAGTTTTTTTTTTTACTAAAATACATAGAATGATCATAATGATTGTCCAAATTCAGAAATATCTAATTAAAGGTGCAGTGTGAAGGATTTGGTGGCATCAAGCGATGAGGTTGTAGATTGCAACTAACTGAAACTTCTCCAATGTGCCAAGCGTGTAGGAGAACTATGGTGGCTGATGCGAAAATGCGAATGGCCTATCTAGAGCCAGTGTTTGGTTTGTCCGTTCTGGGCTACTGTAGAAACAATGCGGACTCCGTGAAGAGGACCCGCTCTGTATGTACATATAAACAGCTCATTCTAATGTAATGAAAACACAACGATTCTTTTTTTCAGGTGATTATACACTAAAGAAAACATACTTATATTCCAATTTCTGCCAATAGATCCCCCTAAATGCTACACAATGTTCCTTTAAAGATGCAGGAAACAAGACTGATAATCTGACCGAGCATTAGATGCCAACTTCCGGCCACATTTTGGTCCGTACCAAAAAAGGTATTAAAGTTCAATACCCAGCCCTAATGACAAGACTGTCCTCCCAAGAAGAACGACACCATCAGTCATTTCAGAAAACGACATAGTGGCCTGTGGCCATAATAATTATGAGTGGAGTTTAAAACCAGCCAAGTCAACATATTGTAACCATGACAACGCAGGTCCCCCAACCTCATGCAGTTACCCAAACCACAATTTTTTCCTTTACCTAAGAAAGTCGGTTTTGTGCCTAAACCTAATGATTTAATGGGTTTGGGAGTCACAGACAAATTATGCTGTGATAGAAATGCGTCAGATCAGAAAGCGCTTCTACAGTATGTGTCATTCAACCAGACGTGGACATAATTTGTAGGACTTGTCGCTTATTCCAGTATTTCTCTTCTCATATTCAATACATTTATAGTAATCACTCTGGTCTGCCCTGCAAACAGAAGTCCAATATTAGCAATATAACATTTTAAGAACTGCACTCTTATTCAGAGTGACTTGCAGAGTCCAGATGTACACAATGTGACAATAGAGCCTGTGACCGTCTGTATCTCAGAGGCTTCTTTGCCACCACACTGAGTATTAGTTTTTACTGGAGTGGAATACCAAATGGTTGTAAATAACCATACCGGAACAACAAATCTTTCAGTCATACTTTTACATACTTCCATGCAGGTTATTTTAAATTCACTGGGGCTCAGAGTAGTGTCAACTATCTGCCACCTGCAGGCCAAAACAAACTGTAAATGCATTTGCCGATGCTGCTTGGCCAACTGTGAAAGGGAAAGGAAGGATTTGGACACTGGATGTATTGGGCAACAGGTATTAGTTTGTCAGCTCTGCTGATTGTGCCAAGTCATAAATCTGGGTGGAACTGTTTGGCATGCAGCTCCCTGTATCAACTGGCAAATCTATTGCTTTGGCTTTGAGATTATGTAAAACATGGTCTGCTGAGCTGCCACTCGCTGAAGTTAGGGGGGAAGGAGGAAGGAAGCATGAGGACGGAGGGGGGAAGAGAGACAGAAAGAGGTGACAACAGAGATCAAGAGAAAATGAGACAGCTTGAAGGACACCAATAAGCAATAAGCAATTATTATATGACACCATCGACCTGTTCCACTTTCTCACCCGTCTAAACACTTGCTTTTTACACATGAATACTCATGTTTCCCTCATGTCGCCTGTTATTGCACCAGCAAAGCCAAGCTCTGGTGAGTCACACAGTGATCTGCTTGGTAATTGCACCAGAGAACTCATTCACCCTAAAGTGTTCATGACTGGTCATTTTAAACGACCGCTATAGTGTCTCCTCATACGTTTCCTCCATCCTTTAATCCTACTTTTTTTTTCCCTCCCCAGGTCTTCGCTTGGTGATTACTTCGTTATTGTGTTGTTCTCCACGCTCACCATCAGTCTCCCTCATAAGATGTGTATTTCAGAGTGCTCTTGGAAAATATTGAAAATTGCATTCTAGTTAGCTGGTGTCTGACAGTCTGTCACCACAGCGGCGTGTGAGCCCCCGTTATTCTTCATCGGCGGGGATATTTATAGAGATGTTTACATTGGCCTTTCAGAGAAATGTAGATGAGCGATGAGGCAGGCTGCTTTTTTCTTCCCCAGTTATATCTCTCAATATGCCTTCGGATTATTTCAAGATGTCAGTGAATCTGTGAGCACATCAGATTTCACACAGGCAAAATACGACGGTTTAATGAAATGACAGAACATGTCATTGCCCTTGTTCAACAAGTTTGAGAGAGGAAAAAAAAAACTAGGGCAAGGACAAGAGGCTTTATTTCTTGTTATATTTGTCTCTTTCGTAGAAATGGTTTTGTCCACTGAAGCACCTTCTCCAATTACTCAACGCCTGGACCGATTGCAATCACTGCTAAATGCTGAGTCATAAATCCAAAATCAAACAGCTGATGAAAATGCCTATGCCATCACTACTCTATTTTCAATAACGATGACATTGTTGTAGGTCAATATGTGCAGTGTACTGAGCTACCCCACTTGCTAAATTCTAAACACTCTTGAATCTGTACATTAAATATGAAGCTACAGCCAGCAGCTGGTTAGCTTATCTTAGAATAAAGAAGTTAATATGCCTGGTAAAGAAATAGACGTCACAAACATTAAGATGTATAGAAATGATTGTGGTTTTAGGAGCAATTTATTCCCTGACCAACAACAGCTGGTCCAACTATAGTGACTGCTGAAGTCCTCCTCAGAGTGAGGATGCCAATTTTGCACACTTAACTGTAAAGAAATCCCTCTTTGATGTATCATTGACACAAGATAAAGGACATGTAAATTATATTTTTGTTTTGTATGTTTTTTCTGCTTCCAGAGAAGGCTAAACACATCCCGAACTTATGTGTTTAATCTCTGTGGACACTTAGATGAAATGGAAATCTTGTCATCTGTCTGTGGGTAAGATGGCAAACATAAATCCCCAAATGCCAGCATGTGCATAACTTTAATGTTTAGTATGACACTGCAGGAAAAGATTTGCAGTTGTGTGGATAAATAAAGGTTTTAAATAGACTGCTGGCAAAGAGTCATGCTGTTTACCATGACTTCCATCCCGCACACTGATTCTTGGCTGCGTCTGCACCCTGAGAGATTGGAAGATTGATTATGGAGGCTTGTGTGGGTGTCTCACGTAAATACATGCCATTCCTCAATCCAAACCAATGAGCCACTCTTTCCAGGAGCACAGTCTATTATTTTCTGTCCCAATTGCAGGGTTTTCATGCTTTTCCTTGTTGCATTCCAGGATAAAACGAGGTGACACTGACATCTCAGTGCCCTCTAAGCCTGTCTATGAAATGGAGCATGTGAACTTGGGACCACACAACTCCACTTCCCATCAGTTAGTTAGATTTGTACACGTAGCATTTATTATTATCTAAGGGGGATGTTGAGTTAGTTTCATAGTGATACTGGCTGTCATAGAGACTCATAATCTACCGAAGCTTCAGAAAACGTCTAGAGCTATGCAATATGTGTAATTAATTAAATGCATTAAAAGGTACAGTGTGTAGGATTTGGCGGCATCTAGTGGTGTGGTTGCAGATTGCAACCAACTGAGTACCCCTTCACTCACTCCTTCCTTTCCAAGACTGTGGTAACGTGAGTTGCAGAGTGCAAAACCGTTGATCGCCTCTTTCAGATGCCATCCATACCATAATAACACTACGTTAGTAGCAACGGAAGTCAGACGGCGGGTGGCGGTACTACGGTTTTGCCCTCTGCGGCTCAAGTTACCGCAGCTTCACAAGCGTGTCGGAGAACTACGGTGGCCTTCAGGTAACAGAAAAACGCGAAAAGCTCTCTCTAGAGCCAGAGTTTTGTTTGTCCGTTCTGAGCTACTGTAGAAACATGGCGGAGCAACATGGCGGACTCCTTGAAAACGACCTGCTCACTATGTAGATATAAACGGCTCATTCTATGCTAACGAAAACACTAATGCTAACTAACTGCTAATAGAACGACCAAAATGTTACACACTGTTCCTTTAAATAGTTGATAATAAAATAAATCAATCGATTAATTTTCCCTGAAATTTAACTGCATTTAACAGATGATAGAGATATTCATGTTTTTGATTAAAACAGGCTTATTGGATAAAAGCAGAAACGTTATTTCGTTTTAAACTTTTTGAGAATGCTGTGCACACTTATCACATTTGTCATATATATTTAGCGTAAGTATAGCAGGGGCACGAAGGGAGAAAGAATCACACTGCAAAGATGCAACCAGAGCTTAAAGTTTCTCCAAACTGTAGTCCATTGAAAAAACTTGGTCATTGTGTCTGAAGAAATGCTTTGAAGCAGATTTGGGGATTTATTGCTCACTTGCCTGGCGAGTGGCATAATGTTGGATGTAATAGCTTTAAATGCATTAAAAATACAACTCCCCACAACATTAAGTTATGCGTTAATTATCTCAAATTTTCTCATAAACATTTGGTAGTTACACCCATCGTAGTAGTGTTAACGTCAGTTATGCATTAACCCTGTAGGACATGTTGTGAAACTCGATCTGTAGGACAGTTTATTCTTTATGAGCTGGGACGAAGCTGTTTCACAGGTCAATCATTTGGATGTAAAATGCTCTGCCAGAAGACATAAATATCATGTTTGCAGCTTTTTTTTTTTTTTGCTATTACACAGAGATGGTATAGTTTATGATGCAACGTTACATTTTTGAAACGTTTAAAGGAATTTATTTTCGCAATTTGAAAACCAATGAAATGGCTGCGGGTAGACTAGAATCTTGTGGTATTATGTGGAAATTATATTAAAAAAGCAAATAGTCACTAAATGACACATTTACAGAGTCAACATTTTTTGTGAAATTAGCACAAACTCTAAAAACACAGATAACACAGTTGAACCTAAATTTTGAATTTGGATCTTGTGACAAATGCAGAAATTAAATATGCAATAAAAGAACGTTCATTAAGGTGAGGATTAACATTTGGATTAGTAAATTATGGTTGGATGAAAAATACAAGGGTTTTGCTTAAAATTATATTAGAAACTTTTCCTTTAAATGATGACATTACTCAGGAAACTTCCAGATATGATTTGATAACTCAATGCCAGAGTTTAAGGCAGTCTTTGCATATTTTGCTTTGCTACATCTTGAAGGTTATTTATAGAAAAATGGATTGAAATGGGTCAATGTTTGGATTCAAGGGGCCCCACAATGGACCCCAAATTACGCCCCAAATCCACCCCTGTTGAGCAACATGACGGGGCCAAACCTGAACATGCATAAGCAGGTTCAGTATAAATGAGTTGCTGACGTTATAGAGATGAATATTCCTTTGTTTCTATTTTCCCCCATTGGCAATCTACTCCTTCTACTATCTAAGCTAACATTGATGTTTCATATGACATTTGCTTCTGGGCATTACACAAAACTTTGCCCACTTCTGTGTAAAATCAATTAAATAAACGGTGCTACTTTAGCTGTCAGGAGGATAATGTCAGTTCTACAGCCGTATACAAAGTACAGGTGTGACTAGAGGGCAGCCTCGGCTTCGCCAGGCGAATTGTAAGCCGGACTGTGTGTGTTCCAGTGATTTATTCAGCTCCCCCGCTGAATGCCATGTAGTGGCTGGACACCCTGCTGGCCGCAATGACAGGCTCCATAGCAATCTGCCAGACACACAGCAGGACAAGACAAGCTCCCAGCTTCTGTTCTGTGTCTGGAGCTGCATATCCATCCTATTGCTTTTCTCCACAACATCATCTCTCTCGCTCTCTGTCTCACTCTGATTCAGCATTTGCATCTTTTTTAGATTTTGGTTACACAGTTGCAATGTTTGACTTTTTGAATAGAGATAAATCACTTTAGCTGCATGTTGCACCAACCGCTGAATAATAACTCAAGTTTCTGCTGCTTAATGGCGCTAACCGTAACATTTCCATCCGTCATCATTATTAATCCACAGCCTCTACACTGTATTTTACATTCTGCACTACCAAACTTGGTGAAAATCTTCTGTTTTAATGAAAATGTATTTGAATTATGTACTTTGACTTTAAATACATACATACACATGTACCGTGTAAAATGCATGTTGGCTATTATGCTATCCAAAGGGACATTGATGTTGCAAAGACAATGTCTTCTCTGAGGAGAGCAACATTTGGAGAAGAAAAACACAAATGCATGAAAAACCTGGAAGCATTTCATGGGAGTAGCATGAAGGCTGAATTGAATTAATAAAAAAATGAAACACGGCAAACACACACTCAGGAAACCAATTTAAAAACACTAAAATTGACACATTCATCCTTACGACTGTATGAGTTTTGCCATGGAAAACATTACTCCGCCGCATATCCCTTCCCCATTCTCTACAGTCGGCCAGCCATCGCTCCCTAACGACGGATCAATCACTGCGACCATATGTGGTGATGTCATGTTCCTTGAGAGTGAAAGGTCGGGCCTTGTCGTGTCCATCTGCTCCGGTCTGTGGAACATTCCAGTGCTTTAACATTTGCATGGCTGTCAGACAGACAATAAAACCTAATCTCCCTTCACTGAACGGGGAAAAAAATGAAGCTGGTGTGAAATAACAGATCTAGAAAAGGTATATCTCTATCTTCTTAAATGTAGGAAACGGAGGATATGTCTTGATCGTCTACTTATATGTGGACTGAAAGCAGAATATGTAGATTTTTTTTCTTCTTTTTAACATCCATCCGTTATCTGTAACTGCTTATCACATTCACATCTACGGGTAATTTAGAGTCAACAATCAACCTAACCTGCATGTCTTTGGACTGTGGGAGAAACCGGAGCTCCCGGAGAAAACCCACGCTAACACAGGGAGAACATTCAAACTCCACATAGAAAGGCCCCAAGCTGGGTTTGAACCTCTTGTTGTGAGGCGATAGTGCTAACCAGTGCACCACCATGCAGCCCTCTTTTTAACATCAGGACACTAAATGAAAATAGTAGTTATCACACCGACAACTATAAAGTTGTGGCAAAATTAACGGTAAGGAAAAATACTGACATATTCAAATAGGAATGCAAAGTGAAACACTGATGTTGTTGCATCATATCGCAGTGCATAACGCTCTTTTTAATGGTATATCGGCTGGACGGCATATTGAACTAACACATGGTGCACACACAGACACACATGCAGATCTATCCCCTGGGATGCATCATCACAGAAGTGGGACAGCAGCCCCGAGCAACACAACTCTTACACCTCCTCTCTCCTGCTACACGTGCCACGGAGCAATTACCACCATTAAACTACTCGCCACCTGTTAACTGCCATGTAAATATTCATCTGCAGCGGGGAGAGCGTTTGAGCCACTGGCCTGCATGGAAATGACTGGTCCAGTAAATCAGCCCCAGTGACAAGTCAATGCTGAGGGACGGGGGGGAGAAAGAAAGGTTAGTGAGCTCATGAAATGTAAATGCGACGTTACCACATGGAAAACAAAGCGAAGTGAAGGGGGGTGTTACTCAAACATTTGCATGAGATGTTGGAAAATAGAGTTGTTGTTGTTGCTACTGCTGCTGCTGTTGGTTGGCTAGTGCCTATAAATAAATACTGTGTGCGCCTCTAAACAAATAAGGATAGTTGATGATGAAGAACTAACTTTCCTCCAGGGGTAACGTCTCACGTGGAAGCATTTACCAGTAGGTGAGTTAAAATGTAAATGGGAGCCATATTTGCTGTTGCATCTTGCCAGCTGCATGTTTAGTGTCTAGTGAGAGGTGTAAAAAAACACAGTGAACGGTCTGTTTTCTTTTCAAACAATTCAGGATAAGAATTACGCTCTTAATGGTGTTTTGCAAATACAGTTTAAAATATTAAGTAACTACTACTACTACTACTACAAGTACTTTTACTACTTCCAAGGCTGTAGCCAGGGTTTTAGGAATACTTTGACAATTTTTTTTAAGTATTTGGATTTTGCTTTTCTCACATATTTATTTTTTCAGTTATATTTTCTGTATTTTATTTCCCAACATGAAGGTCTAAATGTTTTTTCAAAGCTCTCTACATTTTGCTAAGAATAAAATTCTGTTGTACAAATGCTGACTCTGTTATCTATTCATTTTCATTGGCCTAAAAGTAGTTAAATTTACATATATTTAGTTTAAAATGACTGTAATTATCCAATTAAATTCCCACCATGTGGCTTTTTGTATGTAGAATGTAAAACCCCCCAGAATACCAAAAAAAAAAGTCCAGAAAAAATCCAATGCATGACCTCACTTTTTAAAATTAACTTTTTACAATTTCTACATTTAACATATTTGATTACAAATATCTGCAAATATAGGAAAACCGATTTGCCATATCAGACATGAAACTCTGTCTGGTGTTTACACGGCAGATCAAAATATTGTAATTTAAATGCAGTAGTTTCATCTATAGGAAACTATCACTATTTAGTAAAATACAAAAGCACTGATTTAATTACAGCAGTTGAATTACATGTTTAGATCCAACAGTCTGTTGTCTTAATACAATAGTTTAAAGAGTATGCTTGCATCAGTTAGATTACTTTCTGTCCTGCTTTTAAACAAGGGCTACTAGACACAGTAGTATTCCAGCAATACTTTATTTCTAGTTTTAAATGTTCCCAATATTCCTTTATAGAATAATAATCATCTTTAATTAGTTTTAATAATATACACTGTTCACTAATCTTTTCAATTTAAACTTATTTCAGAATGGTTTTCTTTTACACTTTTTGGTGTGTCTCTTTTTTCTTATTTTCTAATAAAGTCAGACATTGGATGCCCATCTTGATAAAGGTTGTTGAACTGTGTAAACAATGATGGAAACAAGTCCTGAACTATATCATTCTATTCTTGACAAAGTCTGATATGTTATATCTTTATAAATTTATTTCATTGTTGCCAGTAAACCAAACTGTTAGTGTGTCTCAACATTTTGCTTTTCTTTCTGACATTGACACCATCAAAACATTAACCGAGTGAAACAAATTAATTGGTATAATTTCCCCCCGTTGTTGTCCCTTCTGTCACAACACTGTGTTGTGAGGTCAAAACGCAGACAGTCATTTTGCCTAATTGTTGTAATTGCACTAATCAATAGGGGCATGTAAAAATGCTTGGATGACATCAGTGAATATACACATCAGACAGGGCCTACAAGATCCTCACAGCTGATCCAATACTCTGTCATCATGAAAAGGAAATGTGACTTTAAGAGATTGGTTACAATTGTAAATTGAAGCAGTTCCAAGGCACTGCATGATTAATAGCATAAGTTCTTATCAAGATACTGTTGCTTTACTTCAATGTCTCTCTTCAGTTCAAGCTTTTACTCTCTGGCTGCTACCGTCTAGACACCAGGACACCCAAAACCTGTGCATGCGGATCTAAAAAAATCCAGTGCCTCAATGTGCACTGGCTCCAGTTCAGCACCCAGCGCAATTCGTTAGGGGTCGACAGTAATGACCCATGACCGGGAGGTGTTTTAACATGCGGTTTGTAAATCAATATAACATTAAAAGGAACTGCTTTTATGTCTCTCACAACTCTCCAGCTCATGTTTTATAGGCTTTGTGGTGTTTAGAGCTCTAGCTAACCTCTTAGGTAAAGCTGCGAGCTGCGCAGATGAATAAGATTGTGTGGACTTTTCCCAGATTTGATTTCACTTTGTGCAACTGGATATTATCAGCCAGTAGTGCCGTTATACAGAGAAAGAAGTGTGTTTGTGCCATTTACATGTGTTGCCTCCTTTTCGACTAGAACATGCTGGAAGTATGTTATCTTGAGAAATGTCCCGCTCTGGCCTGATCCTGAGGTCTTGTCTCGATAATCTTTTATCCTCGGCCTTTCAGGGATGAGACCACATCTGTCTCCGGTCACTATTTACACGCTCTTTCACCATAAAGTACTCCGAGTCGCACATGCACACCCGGACAAACACACACACGTCCTCCTCCTATCTCATGCCTAATTCAAACCTGCCTTATGAGTCCCCTGACAGATCCACACAGAGTCGGCTCAACACATGCACACAGACATTCAATCACTGGAAAGCAGCGCGGGCAACGTATAAATCCATCTAGTAAAGCATCTTCCAGACCGTTCCCAATGCGAATGAGATGTCCCAAAGCCCTGTGCTGTTATCTGGCCTCTGCTAAGGCATGAATGTGATCTATGCCCCCCTAATTGTTGCAGGGGGAGGTTTTATAAGCACATTGTAAATCCTACGGCTCGTAGTTTGCTTACAACTCCTCACTTTCTTTGTTTTCCTGCATTGTAATCGCTTTGTTTGCCAAGAAAACCTATAGATTTACATAAAATCACCGTCAAATTGCATATTTTTGCAAAACACAATACAAACCGTAAGAATTATTTACAAGTGTTGTCTGACCTGTCTTAACGGCTGTCAATCATTTCTTAGATTTCACTCTCTCTTTCCTTACTGTCCATATAGAATATGTAGTTCACTATCACGTTGGACCAGTCTTGGCTGGTCTGATGTCCGTGTCTGCTCTCAACAACAGCTGGTTAGCCATGTCTGACATCTGTGGCTCCCCACAGTCAGGGTGAATGCCAGGCTGAGGCTGAATAATGCACCAGGGCGCCACTGTTGGGGGAGGCACACGCCACTCTGCTCTGCCTCTTCTGGTTTCTGGATCTGTGACAAACATTTCATGGAAACACCTTGAACTGTGGGACGCGTTATGCACACTACTGGCTGTAGTTACTTAAAATGGCTATAATCAATATTTTTATATTTACAGTGGATCACATGACTACTTGTGCACCGACTGTTATCAGCTCATATTATGTGCGTTATCAGTCGTTATAAGCCTTATAGATGTGGGTCAGTAGGGACCTACTACACGTACTACGTTGTAAAAGTAAAAGCGAAACTTAAAAGCAACACGTTCTAACACGTTGTAAAACTGAATGAAACGTTACGTTTTGAATACAAACAAAACAGCTTGTTAAGGTTTATGCTGTGTTCACACTATGAGCGACACAGCAACAGGATACAAGTCATTTTCAATGGAAGCCGGTGACATGAATCTAGAAACTGACGCCCGACACTTGTCGCTGTGTGACGGGCATGATGCACTACATATAAGCTGATCTCAACTTTTTTCAGCGTTCCAATGATGCGGTGAAGCGTCAACCAATCATATGTTTTTGTTTCACCCTGTTCCGTTCCATCTAAAAAAAATGTTGTTAGCCATTTCCCAGTGCTATTTAACTGCATAACTACGTCAACACTTGCCAACAATGTAGCTGGCCATGCTGGCCATTTTGTTGCTTTTGTCGCTGGTAGTGTGAACAGAGCATTAGGCAACAAAACCACTTAGTAAAGCTTAGAGAAAAAGATGGTTTGGCTTAAAAGAACTATACGTTTGAAATGTGAATCGCTGTTATCGTCCTTTAATTCCGTCTTTTGGTGATCGCCCATGTGAATCGAAGATAAAACTTACTAGTGGGTGTAGCAGGCCCCCTACGACCCACTTTTAACCACTGATAACGCCCATTTAATGACCTGAGAGCAGTCTAACCGGCCGAACTGTATGTGAAAGAGGTAATTTGTGCCCAACCCCGCCGTTCCCCATTTAGCTCTATGGAGCTTTTCGAAACTACTGTTTTGGTTCACTCTCACTGCTTTCTTCAGCATTGTTTTCGGCAGCAGCACCAAATAGCAGACGGATAAAGTTAGCTGAACATGGTGGAGCATTTAGCTGCTGAAAAGGCAGATATTTTCTTCACAAGTTGGTGGAGCAAAACTAAGAGGCTAAAGTGAATATTGGACTTACATTCCAAATTAATGCTAAAGGTGTCGGATGTCAAGCACCTGTTTGCTAACATGTTCGCCATATCAATATCAATCGTCGTTGTTGTCGTTGTCGTTGTCGTTGTTGTTGTTGTTGTTGTTGGCAGACTCCGCCCCAATGTGACCAAACAATCAGTAATTGCAGCTTTAAGAAATTTAAGTTTTTGTGAATTCTGAAGCTGTAGCATGTAGGAGCCTCTCACTGCTTCAGAATTGTAAAAGTAAAAAAATATATATATAGCTGAACTTTGAGGCAGAGCATTTAAAAGGAAAACTTATTTCTACCTATAAAATCCAATTTGATAACAACCCATAACTTAATCAAATAAATAAGGTCTGTAAATCTTCAGCCCCGCCGCCTGCTCAGAGTAAACAAAACACCATTTTGACCTAAGAGAGTCTGTTTGCTGCCATTAATCCTTCAGACAGAATTTACATAAGAGCAGGGGTGTGAGTTTCTTACAGATGCCGCGTTGGTGCGTCTGTCAGTGTGGAAGAATAATCTCCGTCCGTTCCCTCCACCGCAGGCTGCTGACCCCTGGCCGACCCCCGGGGCCAGCGGCTGGGGTGTTAATGTTCACCCTCACCAGGGTCGCACCCAGCATGTTTATTTTATGACACAGGAGAAGGGAGTGTGGCCTCAGCACATTGACCCCCAAAGCCATTAGAAAGGAGGCTACTGAGCTGTAAAAAAGGCCTTTTCTTATGCCAGAGTCATGTAGTTGCAATGGTCTTTGCTCATGTGGGGCTACTGTCCACCAGTAGCATAGAAAAAGATGCTCCCATGATGAACAAAACTAAGTTTTCCAATAGTTTACTGGACTACATTCAAATTCCAAAGATTGCTTCGAAGATCCCTACATAATAGCCGTTGTCCTACATGTTCACTCCATTTTAATACAATTCAAATCTGTATTGTTCCTTATGGGAAATTTGGTTTGCGAGCAGAGTTTTAAAATACACAACAAACCACCACATTTCACACTATGCAAACATGCACCGAAGACAGTAGAGGCTGCCGAGGTATGCACCAGTGCTGCTTTGCATTTTGTCGTCATGCTGTAAGACGAAATCAAAACAAAAGGACGATGAGAAATTTCATAGTTGATCAAACTGACATTTGCTCAAAGCCTCCTGTAGCAGTCTGCCTACTTTTCTTTCACAAACACCATCAGAGTTCCCGTTGTGGCAAAATGTTTGCGTAAATGCACATTTGCATTTGTTTGAACATGAATGTAAGGGTGTGTGCGTTTGTGTGTGTGTGTGTGTGTGTGTGTGTGTGTGTCAGCATTGTGCACGAATCACTCGGGAGAGAATCCGTCGGCCACATTTCCAATTCCGCTCAATTTCAGCAAGAATCTCAGTAATCCCGCTGAAGAGCCGCAGTTCTCCCACAGTGACATCCCATAATGGCACTAACGCCAGAGTGGTGGGCACCCAGTTACGACTCCCAGGCTCCATTCGGCGCACGTTCCCAATCCCCCAACCTGTCTGTATGCAAACAGAGCCCCCCTCAGAGGAGAACACTGATCTGGCAGCCTTTCTCTGAGCCCTGTGTAGACATATTTAATGCCTCAATAACCACTGCTTAAGACAGAGTGATGAACGCCGGGGGCTTTCATTACCACGACCAGTTTATCCGTGTGTGTGTGCGTGAGAGAGAGAGAGACTACAGTATGTATGTACCGAAATAAGCGTTCCACCGTCATTTTACCCAACGGGAATGTCAAACTGCTGTTGTTTTTAAAAAAAATACATATGGCACCGCCTCTGTTGCACCAGGAGCATGTGGTTTGCTGATATTCTTTCATGAATTAACACAGCTGACCTTTTGGAGACGCCGCTAATCTGTCTTTCAGCAGTTTATTTTGTTCTTAAAGGTCTTAGTGATTTTTATGTAGATGAATATTTTAAAAAATATAATACATCCATAGAGCCTTTATAAAGGTGCAGAATGAAAGTATGGCTTTTCCTGAAAAAAATTATTATGATTGTGAATTAATCATTTTAAAAATGTTGGCGGGTCCAAAATGAATGTTTTGTTTACATCTGTGGAAGATATCTGACGTTTGGTTCCCACCTCTAACAAGGCTTGTGAGCCAAAAATAAAACGACTTTGGTATCACGTAGTATCTCTGGGACATCAGTTAGTGTGGAAAAAACAACGTGCAGTTGTCTTTATGTTCACAACCTTTAGTTTCACTTTTTAAACATAGCTATTTTAAGCCAAAACACAATCTTTTTCCCTGAACTTAACTAAGTAGTTTTGTTGCCTAAACCTAAACAACTGTTTTGTTTGTGTTCAAAATGTAACGTTTCATTCAATAATAATACATCCATAGAGCTTTTAGAAAGGTATCAAATAAAAGTATGGCTTTTCCAAAAAAAAAATTATGATTGTGAATTAATTATTTAAAAAATGTTGACAGGTCCAAAATGAATGTTTTGTTTATCTCTGTGGAAGATATCTGACTTTGGTTCCCACTTCTAACAAGGCTTGTGAGCCAATAGTAAAGCGACGATGGTATCACGTGGTATCTCTGTTTTCAGCGATCAAGTTGCCAGTTAGTGTGGAAAACAACTGGATGAGTTTTGTTGGTAAGTGCCTGGAAACCACTTGTTGTGAAGTAAATGCAATGGAACGGTGGAGGGAGAATGCAACATCTAGTCGCTGAATGTTATCAACGTTATCAATAGCACCTTTAACATTTTACAGCTTGTAGACGGTAGCAATGTGAGAATGTGGATGGTGATTGAGGTCAAATGCAAGGTGATAAAAAACAAAACAAATAGAAGCAGTTACAAAATTAAAGGAGAAAATACAATTGGATTTGGGTGAAAAAAATACTATTATTTTGATACGACTGTTTTAAAACCTTGTTTTCGTGCGCCTATCGGTGTCTGGGAGGCGCAGGGGCAGCTGGAGAGCAGGGTAAATAACTGTGTCACAGCATCAGCGCTGCAGCTTATTGGTTGGTACACAGTCTGAGACGATTCAGGAACGTACCCACAGGTACAGTACATGCACACAAACAAATATGGATTGATATGCATGTGAGGTATTGAAAAGCAGGGGGAAAAGATAATGGGAATCCATATTTCTAACAGGGCAAAATGCAATGTTGTGTTGTGACTTATATTTATGTTATAAAGAAAACTGTCAGCATTTAAATCTTTCTCACTGCCCATTAGCTTCATTTATGGGCTGTTTCTGTTTTTCTTCCACTTTGGCAATGATGACAAGAACACCCAAGAGGAAAGTCTGTCTCTCCCCAGACACTCATAACCCAGAGAGAGAGAGAGAGAGAGAGAGAGAGAGCTCGTGGAAGGATCAATTTGTCTGCACAGGAAACTGTGTAATGTTAATCACAACTTTAATTTGGGCTGAATTAGCATTTTGATGAACTTGCGGGGCTGACTCATGTACTCCAAGCACCTCCAAACGCGGCGCACACAGAGGAAATGGCAGCGTGGTTAATTAACGCTCACACACAGCAGATGGGCTCAGTGAAGGGCCTGACAGAAAGAGACACAGGGAGCGAGAATTGATGGGAAAGAGTCACTGTTAATGGGAGAAAAAGAACACAATATAAAAATTTGCCGACCATCACTCTCCAAATAAAGTGGCTGGTTCAAAACCAACAGCTAAAGAAGGCGGGGAGTACTAAATAATATTTCCATCTTTTAGGGGGAAAACACAACACAAAGAGTCGGTAATAGCTTACAGAAAACACAACTGGCAAATCTTGGTCAAACATGCAGCCTGTTTACATATGCCCGACCGTTTCAATCTCGGAGCACAGAGTGTAACTCGACATGGTGCCTCGGTCTCATTGCTTTTTCACTCCTTCTGTGAAATCTTTTACTAACACATTTAAAATCAACCGGTTTTTTTTCATTTCTCTTCTTGTTGCCATTTCCACAATATCTTTCTTACAGTTATATACATCTCTTCTTCTCCTCCACATATATAGACACTATATACCTCCCCCACCATTCTCATTCCCAGTAGATATGATCTGACATCTAATCAAGTTATTTGAATCTGTACTGGCGGTTTATTAGTCCACAATGAAGTTATCTTGAGCGTATAAGAGAGGAGATATGAGAGAAAGAGGAAGTGGAGGAGAGGTTATAAATACAGAGGTGGATCTCCATGGCAGCGTGGTCTCGCCGACAAATTAAACTACTGTACATGAAAGACGAGGAGCAGTACGGTCACTTGTGGTCAACTCAATGCTCCGACGTCAAATTTTAAAACCTGCAAAACCATTTTCATTACCTCCACCAAGGAGGTTATGTTTTCAGTTTGGTTTGTTTGTCTGTTTGTCAGCAGGATTACGGAAAAACTACTTGCCCAATTTTCATGAAACTTGGTGGAAGGGAGTAGCATGGGGTCAGTAATCGAGCAGCAACCAAACATTTAATGCAAAAAAATGACCAGATTCACATTATTATTTTCACATTTTCCATGTTGGTTGTCTTTCAGGGTCGATTTAGTTCATAAATGCAATGCTTTTTGGTGGCCCATTTTCAAATGTCAGCTCACAAATCAATTCTCAGAAAGCACTTCGGATAAAAAAAAGTACTTAGTGAGGTCTGTGTATCATCCTGAGTAACTGGTAATACTTTTAAGATATGTTGGCGTTTAGTTTTTGAAGGCTTTCGAGGGGATCTCCGCAGATTTTACACATCAAAGTCTGTTTACAAGTCCTGGGGAGTGTTACTGGATAATGCATGTGAAAAAAAGTCTGATCAATTGCCTCGAGTGATGTCATTTGGGTCAGTGACGATTGGGGCTGAAGACTACAAGTTTGAAAATGAAAATAATCTGGGGGTGTGGAGTTAGAAAGAAGTAACCTTATACCAGAACTTTGTAGCTCGCTACTCATCTCTGCTTGAGGCTATAGCGGCTCGAGGCTACATTAGCCGCTACTAGCATAACACACCAGAATCCGCAAACGAACTATTAGCGGACGAATTGCATTGTGGGTAATGTAGGCGCCAGGTTTGACAAGGAAGAAAAATGTGTGGAATTAAAAAAAACAAATCTCTGGTTCTGCTGCTTCGATTTTGATCCTTTTTTTTTTTTTTTAAATGTGCATTTGAGGGACGAGTATCTCAAAACCTCAGCAAACACATCAGAAACTATGTAGTCTTAGACTAGCTTCACGTCTCAGTGTTGTCACGGGATCTCCTCAGGTTTTCTGTTTTTGTTTCATCTGAGCTCACCAAAGCAAATTCATATATCAAAGGAAATTGAAGGAAGAGAATCAAGTACTGAATCTTGAATCTTCAACTTATCTGCTTGACTAGATGCCACTAGAGGTAAGTGAGAAAATATGCTTTTTTTTTTTTTAAAGTTCCTTTAAGTGTCTTGCTCAAGGGCACCAATCACTGACCCAGATCATGAAACAGGAACTCATTATAAGAGCTCATTAGAGGAAATGATGCACCATGTTCCTCATCGAGCACCGACCTTCATCCTCTCACCTCCGTCCCACCTTTTCCTCGAATCCTTTCCCTAAATAACCTTCACTAACCTGCCCCCCCCCCCCC
>CAKAKR010039047.1:43851-74953 GCA_916700685.1 Adelosebastes latens
CTCCTTTTTTTTCATGCTGGGGAGAATTTCAGGCCCGGCTTCCCACGGAGAAGCGTGATTTGTAAAAACACAATAAAAATGGAAAGATGGGTGAGACTCGGGTGGTGAGGGAGGGGGGGTTGGAAGGACAGCAAAGCGAGCTCCCCTGTTGTGGCCGCCTGTGGTGGGGCATTAACAGGATGTCCGGGCAGGGTAAATCTTCTACCAGCCGCTCGGAGCTCATAGCTCACCTCGGAGAACTTCCCCAATCCCTGACAGGCTGTCAGTCACTGCGGAGGGGGTACATCTGTAGGAGCTGAATCTCCATTATAGATTAACTGTTTTATTTGTGAGAATGTTTAATTTGCATAAAAAAAAAGAGGTTTAGAGCACCGAATGTGACAGGAGAGTTGATGCTTTTTAAAAGAAGTATGGAATTAAAACGGAGAAGGATCTACGAAGAGAATAAAACCGCGGTGACCTCTGACCTTTTGGGTGGCTCCTGTAAAAAAAAAAAACAGGAAGGAAATGAGATCCAGTGATGAGGGATTCGTCACAGAGAGAGAGAGATGTCAAGCAGATCCAGCAGAGCGTGTGTTAACTTCAAAGACTTGATATAGGAATACCTGTCTAGAGAAGGATCAGATGTGAAGGATGTGAGAGGATGAAGGTGGGACGGAGGTGAGAGGATGAAGGTCGGTGCTCTATGAGGAACATGGTGCATCATTTCCTCTAATGAGCTCTTATAATGAGTTCCTGTTTCATGATCTGGGTCAGTGATTGGTGCCCTTGAGCAAGACACTTAAAGGAACTTTAAAAAAAAGCATATTTTCTCACTTACCTCTAGCGGCATCAAGCAGATAGGTTGAAGATTCAAGATACTTGATTCTCTTCCTTCAATTTCCTTTGATATGAATTTTCTTTTGGTGAGCTCAGATGAAACAAAAACAGAAAACCTGAGGACATCCCATGACAACACTGACACATGAAGCTAGTTTAAGACTTACATAGTTTCTGATGTGTTTGCTGAGGTTTTGAGATACTCCTCCCTCAAATGCAGAGAGATGATGTCAAGCAGATCCAGCAGAGCGTGTGGTAACTTCAAAGACTTGATATAGGAAAATACCTGTCTAGAGAAGCATCAGATGTGAAGGATGTGTTGCTTGCTTTTTAAAGGGGAGAACCTGAGAGCCAGTCAGCATCTGGGGGCTGTCCTCTAATTGCCAATTTGTTGTTTTTATCTGTCAGAAATGAGAAAATAATAGAAAGGTAGAGCCTTGTAGGGCTAATTTTGAGTCCAGCAGAGGCCATTTAGATAGATAGACACACATCTCTCTCTCTCTCTACACACACAGAGAGAGAGAAAAGGAAGGAGACAGCAGGAGGATCTCCAATTATGGCAGGATGCAGCATCAATTTAAGGGCTAATTATGTGCGTAATGAGCTCACCGCCATGCGTCCGCGCCCCCGTCACCAACCACCACCCTCCTCCTCCATCTGAGCGCTCGGTACCTAATTAAAAAACTACATGCGCAGCGGCGCTCTCATCTGATTCACACCATGGAAATTAATCCTCACATAAACGTGTTTGACGGACACCAAAACTAGCGCATGAGCCCTGGGCTGCAGGCGCGCGCACTATGCTCCCTCAGTAAACTGTTTTTTGCATTTTGGCTTTTTTAAAAAAAGAAGAAAATCCGAAATAGCTCAAGACAAAAACAGCCAATTAGAAATATCATCATGTCCAATAGTTTCCATGCGCAAAAAAATTAATGTAACCTCAAGATTTCTATTTCATTTTTTTTTTTTTTTTAAGTTTAAGAATAAATACACCACACTTAAAGAGCACTGTATCTATACGTGCTCTTAAGTGTATTATCAAATGTGTAGTACCTTGTTCAGGTTTTATATGACATATAACATTTGTCTGTAACACAGTTGACAAAATAATGAATCAAATGTTTATTTTCATTAAAATATTTAAAAAGTCATTGGCAATTTATGAATTTAGCACATTTAAGGGGTATATTATGGTAACAACTAAATTATTTATCAAAAAAGAAAACTGATTTCTTCACCTTTTTGGTTGACATGAAATGTAACCCTAATTATAGAATGACTCATAGGGCTACTTCTGCTTCAATAGGTTTTTCCATGTTTAAGAATAACCAACAACAAACCCATTAAATGCAGAGAAATCTGCAGAGGGAGGTAATCCACCTGAAAACAAGTGAAATATTTAGCCACTAAAACAGATGAACAAGTCAGTATAATTAAAAAGACCCTATAAAATCATTACTATCAGGGGGAGGATTTAAGGCCTGTTTATTCAGATTTATTAGACAACTAACAGCAGCAGCACGAGTAGAACATTAACAGATGTTTTTTTCAGTATCATTAACACCCTTCAGTTATTCATTCCTTTGTTTTTATTACTAGTAACGTCACAACAACCTGCACCTATATATATATCCTTGATGCAATATACACCTCAAGTGCAACTTTGTTTACATTTTATTTATTACATCTGCTCTACCTATTTTACAAGTGCAATTACCTCTGTTTACATTACATCTATTTTTATATTTTATACTTCTAGTGTAACACTTTTTACACTGTTTATATTTACTTACTACATCTACTTTACTTGTTTTATTTGCTTTAACTGTGTGTGTTTTTACCTGTTATATGTTTTATCTGCCTCGTTTAGTCTTGTCAAGTATTTGTTTTAAAGCACTGACCAGAAGTGGCAACCTGTGAATCTCGTTGTATTTAATACAATGACAATAAAGCTTTCTATTCTATTCTATTCTACCTGTTATCCATATTTTACCAAATATTTGAGGAAATGCATTTTGGCCTGCGAACATTGAAAAATACTTTCATCCTGAATACAAATTATGACACTGATTATTTTCCATTTATGTCCATATTTATGTCAGAAAACTCATGATATGAAATGTGAAGGGGGGAAATTGTTTGATTTACTGATTCAATTGTGAAAATAATTGTTTTTTTTGTCTCTGGAATAAAAAACAATTTTTGTTTTATTCTGGATATTTTTCCAAGGTCTTTTATTGAGCAGAACATCCCCCTTGCTGCAGCTATTTTATGCGGATTTATCTATTTATTTCAGCTTGATCCGTGATCTCCACTGTTAATGACAAAAACACAACAAGATCACATCTTAAGCTCACTTCATACCTCTCCGTATACACCAAGTTGACGCCCACAGCGAGCGTCCAATCAGGAAGCGTCTTTCAGCGCTCTCATCCAATCAGAGCGAGGCAGAGCGCACAGGTGGGCGGGTCCTCGAGCAGCTCCAGAGAGAGACATTGAGATAGTTGAGGAGAGGAGGCTTGTTGGGCACGAATGCCACTCGTTGCGCGCGTCCCTTATAATTTGGAGAGGTGTATGCAGCGCACGGTCCGGTTCGCCTTTCCAGGTGGAAATCCAGGAGGAGCTGAGACCAAACTTAACTGGGACGACTGGTGAACCCGGATCAGGACAGGTGAAATTCCCAGCAGGCTGCCACTGGAAGGCCACAGGATCGATCCAGATGTTGGAAAATACAGTGTATCTGCAGCTTGGGTAGGAATACTGCAAATATATCCGTGTCAACTGAGTCTGTCAGATGTTAAAACATCTTATTTTTCTTAAAACAAGTGAAAAAAAAATCAGCTAGTGAGGTGAGATTATATAATTTTTTTTCCCAAAGCAGCTGCATGCACACGTTTCCTGTTGTTTTCCTCGATGCATGCAGTGATCGAGCAATGTGATGCATTGCTTTCGTCATTCCTGAAGCAAACGCAAAGAAAATGCAGAATTTATTTCACCTCATTGTGCAGAAGTTTGACTTGTTTTAGGATGAATATAAAAAGGCTGAGATGGACATGTTTGCAGTGTGCCCTTCATGGATAGGGTGCTTGTTTTATAAGTAGAGTAAAAGCAGTAAAAAAAAGTTGTTGATTTTCTTTCTTATTTTTAGGCCTAAAATTATATCTTCATAATATTAAATTACTATATGCAGGGGATTGACAGTGGTCTCTTATTGCACTGATTTTTTTTATTTATTTTTTTGCTGTTGTAATTTTATGATTTTTTTTTTATTATGGCCATTTTTGTGGCTTTTGATGCTTCTTTATATCATGTTTATTTTTGTTTATAGCTTATTTTGTATATTGTATATTGGTAGAAATTCATTTTTTTTATTCTAACGTTTTTATCTATTTTTTTTGTTATTATACTGTTTGACTTGCACCAACAAAACCAAAGCAAATTCCTAGTGTATACCTCTTACACCTGGCAATAAACACGATTCTGAATCTATCTTCTTCAATAAATTAGCCTTTTATTTTGATAGATGATTGATGCGTAAATTAATGTTTTCCATGCAGCCTCAGCTCCACCTGATCTGCTGCAGGCCTGCTGCACCATGCAGCTTATACAGTACATCAAAAAAATAACAGCAGTTCCATCATGGCGGTTCTATATAGTGTCAACCTCTGCATGCAATAATGATGCTTTTCCTGCTGAATGAGACAATAATGTGTTTTGTTTTTTTTCTTGTCTGTGTTCTGCAGGTCATGGATGAGATTACGCAGCACCGTGCAGGAGGTTTAACGACAACCAGTTGAAGGAGTACCCACCTACCTACCTACCTACCTAAAGGGGATATTCACACTTTTCTTTTTTGGATTCATATTAAAACTCATTTTTTTAGTTGATAAAAATCTGCAATGAAAAGGAGTGAAAGTGGAGAGGAATCAGTGAGAGTGCTGATTTGATTTGCATGACCGTCGTCTCCAAGGAAGGATACAGTGAAAAGGCTTCGAGATGAAGGAGAAATCCAAAACGGCCGCAAGGACTAGACGGGAAAAGGAGAACAGTGAATTTTACGAGCTGGCCAAAATGTTGCCTTTACCGTCGGCCATCACCTCTCAGCTGGACAAAGCCTCCATCATAAGACTGACAACGAGTTACCTGAAGATGAGAATTGTTTTCCCTCAGGGTGAGCAGAACAGAAAATTACGAGGAGGGATAAAAAAGAAGCACCATATAATATATTACATTATTATATTATAATAATATAAAATCAATATTAGCCTATTATGTTAGTAATCCCACGATTAAAAAATGATTATAAAATATATATAAAAAAATATTAATAATATCAGAAATCCCTTTAGTCCTATTAACACTGTTGTTGTTAAGATTACATTTTTTTTAATGAAATTTAAGTAGGATACTGTGCGCTCATATATTGAGCCATAGAGAAATATTAAAGGAACATTAATGTCATTTTTTCACTCATCTGCAGGGGAGTCTTTGCAGATGCTCGTTTTTAATTCAGTGTGTCTAAAGGAGACGATCTGCCTCCATCTTTTATATATATAGGTCTCTGCAGGATGCTTTGACTGCGTGACTGAGAACAAGACGAACCAATTATTATTAAAAAAAGGCCCTGCACGGCTTCTAATCACCTGAAGCCATGTAAGCAGGAGGCGCACACACACAATCTTACACAACCGAAGAAAAATGATACTAATGATTAAAAATCGAACCAGAAGCCCACGTTTATACTGCCTTATAATAACAGACATATTCATATTTTGCTTTCATAACATGTAACATAGACGATTTTAAAAACTCTAGGGAAAAATTACGTCTTTATTGTGTTATATATATTATTATTATATATCACCTTTTTTGCTGTAATTACTTTTTCTACATCCTCGGAGACCATATTGTTATTTCCTAGCAGCACTGACTACACTGAAAACAGTGGCCTACACTGATTTACTGGACCAAACATCTGTAAAAGATGGACATAATCTGTAGGGAGGCATTGCAATTCTGCATTTTTATAATGCAGTAATAATAAAATAATATTTCCTGGAGCATCATGATGTATTAAATATCATCCTGCTATTTAATCCTCCAAATTGAGAGTCTATATTGCAGCTGTTATAAGAGGCACCTTGTAAACAGCAACAGATTATCGAGGCTCGTGTCTGCAGCCTGGACAACATGTGACAGACATGGAGGAACACTGTAAATGCTTTAACACTAAATAGGCCTTTTTAACAGGCATGCCTTTGGCTCGAGGGTGTGTGTGTGTGTGTGTGTGTGTGTGTGTGTGTGTGTGTGTGTGTGCCCTGACCTTTTAGGTAGCCTAACTTTAATAACAATAATAAGAAAGGCAATAATAATAATAATAATAATAATAATAATAATAATAATAATAATATGAAGAGCAATAATAATACAAATACAATAATAATAATAATAATAATAAGGCCAATTTAAATAACCAATAACAAAATATGGCATTGTATTTTTTTTATTGTCAATATAAAAACTACCACATCTTCTCCATTTCAGTATATAATGTCACCCAGCAGCCCAATAGCATTATTTATTCCACTCTCCTCAGGTTTGGGTGAGGCCTGGGGTCATGCAAGTCGGACAAGATCTTTGGACAATATTGGACGAGAGCTGGGAGCTCATTTGCTGCAGGTATATCACTATTATTATTATTATTATTATTATTATTATTATTATTACCACCGTAATTAACTGTTAATTATCTGCAAGAGAGGAATGTGGTCGTGTGAAATAATGTTGAGAGGTAACATGTCGTTTTATTTGCAGACGTTGGACGGATTCATCTTTGTTGTGGCTCCAGATGGGAAAATAATGTACATTTCAGAGACAGCGTCGGTCCATTTAGGACTGTCTCAGGTCCGTTTGTACAATCACATTTATTTATTTATTAATATTTATTTTATTTTTTTATTTGTATGCATTTCTGCTATTCTTATACAATTTAAAGCTAATTTAATACAAATTTAGACATCTTGTTGACACTGCTTTTGCGAATGAAATCATCAACACAGCAGTCTTTACCTGTTAATTACATGAGTTATTGTCAACAGGTAGAGTTGACTGGGAACAGTATTTATGAATATGTCCATCCTGCCGACCATGACGAGATGACAGCTGTGCTGACGCCACATCAGCCCTACCACTCACATTTCGTCCAAGGTAAAAAATAAATAAAAATACATTTCCTCTCAGAAGCTTCACAAATATACTGAACATCGAATGTTTGCAATTCGATTCCATCGCACTGATTCTAGAACGAGCAAATGTAGCAGATACAGATTCGAATATAGTCCGCACCAAATGTGCGCGTCTCACAAATGCAGCATTTTGAAACAGTAAAATCGCTTGATATTTTTCCATGTATGTATTTATTTTTTCATGTAACATAAATAATGCATATTATTATTATTAAAATGCAGAACGTCATGGTGGTCGTGGAGATTGCGTTTAAATACGTAGAGGTAGCAGCAGGCAGCCTATAGTCCACATTTTTCCAACTATGAGAGTTTTCTGAGTTGACTTTTATTTTATAAAACTGTTTTTTTCCCCTTCAGAATATGAAGCTGAGCGCTCTTTCTTTTTGCGGATGAAATGTGTGCTGGCAAAAAGAAACGCAGGCCTCACCAGTGGTGGATACAAGGTATAGTGGAAATTAAGCTTGGCCTATGATATTTAATTATTAATTATTTATGATTTAACAAAATTCTTAATTGTAGTAGAATACCTAATTTTATATACATCATTAATATTATATTATTTTATTTTATTTTATTTTATTTTATTTTATCTTATCTTATCTTATCTTATTTTATTTTATCTTATTTTATTTTATTTCATTTTATTTCATTTCATTTTATTTCATTTCATTTTATTAAGACCAATATTCAAATGGATTTCCTTGCTCTTCATATACTATATTTGTATAAGGAAAATTAATATGTATTCCTGTAATGCTGCTGTGTCATAAAGACTTCACCATATACAGTAGATTTTTAATATCCTTTTGTTTTTCTATAATATTGTATTTCAGTAATAATTCTATATTTTTGATCAGTATATACATTATGCAGTATAAATCTTGCTATTTACATTTCAGGACATCCTTAATTTGTAATCTTAAACTTCTCTGGCTGTCTTTCTGCTCCACCACAGGTGATCCACTGCAGCGGCTACCTGAAGATCCGTCAGTACAGTTTGGACATGTCCCCCTTCGAGGGCTGCTATCAGAACGTGGGTCTGGTGGCCGTGGGTCACTCCCTGCCACCCAGTGCTGTGACTGAGATCAAACTGCACAGCAACATGTTTATGTTCAGAGCCAGTTTGGACATGAAGCTCATCTTCCTGGACTCCAGGTACACAGAGAGTTGGCTGTATATGACATTAATTGTTTCTCAATGAGGTGTTTTTGTTCTAATCCAATGTTCTTTATTGTGTACTGTAAAGCCTGTATATTTTTCATTAGGAGGGTTGAATTAGTTCTCCAAGAAACTACAAAAAAAACACAAGCAGATCAATCTGAAGTATCCACTCTGCATATTTTTAAAAAACAACTGGTTAATTCCTCTCCAGGGTGGCAGAGCTGACCGGTTATGAGCCCCAGGACCTGATAGAGAAAACCCTCTACCATCATGTCCACGGCTGTGACATCTTCCACCTACGCTGTGCACACCACCTCTGTGAGTTACTATTATGCTTCTACAACAGGCTGGCTGACCTTCCTTTGTCACACTAACTGCTCAGGCAACCTGCTGCAGACAATCACACACACACACACACACACACACACACACACACTGTTAAGTACGCTAATCTCTGTCTTCTGTCTGATTCTTTCATCTCCTTCAGTGCTGGTAAAAGGCCAAGTCACCACTAAGTATTATCGTTTCCTGGCCAAGCACGGCGGCTGGGTCTGGGTCCAGAGCTACGCCACCATCGTCCACAACAGCCGGTCCTCAAGACCTCACTGTATAGTCAGCGTCAACTATGTCCTCACGTAAGTCTCACTTAATATTCCCATCTAGAAATCAGAGAGAAAGTCTTTACTCTTAAGAAAGAGATTGATTTAAGAAGAAAAGATATATGAGACATTTGTTCATGGAAAAAGTATCATTCGTGCATATCAATTGGTTGGTTTGTAAGTATGGTATCATGCATTTTGGATATAATGTTGTTACATTCATCACATTTTGGACTGAAATCCCTAAAATCACAGCTACGTAAACACAGTAGGTTTAAGGGGCTAAAAGCAGCTGCATTATTAATGGTGTTTGCAGAGGGAGGAGCATTGATTATTTAACCAGATTAAGTAAAATCATATCATACACCCTTATGAGCCATGCTCCAAGCTCACTCTGTGATATGACGGCTCTTTGTCTCTTGGAGAAATCCTTCTCTTTATCCCTCCGTAGCCTCTCTGCACTAAATCCACCAAATACTGCGACTGCAGGGCTGCAGGCAGTCGTGTGTTATGAGAGCACAAAGCACACTAAGGCCCTTTGAGACAGCAAGACAAACACCAGGGTTCAACCCCATCAAAAAAACCTCTACTGTCACCATCGATCTGCAGTCCAAGGAAAGCAAAATCGATCAAACGGTGAACTAGGAATCAATAGCTATCTCATAGCTGTAGCACATGTTGGATTTTCCTTGTTAAGTTTGGTTGATCCACATGTGGATTTTCAGTGTGTGTAACAGGGTGTTTGTGTGAGTATGTGCGTGCATGTGTATGGCTGCAGTATTGATTTCTCCAATGCAGCAAGGAGAAAACAAAGCAACTACATTAAAATGGCAGTGAATTTACAACCGCATAATTAGCTCTATATAACACAGATGTATCCACATGCAGGAAGAGCACAAAAAAAAGCCTTTACATTGAAAAAACAAACAGCAATTCAATCACCTTGCCCTGACAGCGTTTTAACCCAACAAGAATCCATTAATAAATCATGTTTGGGAGGTTGGCTGGTGGCGTATTTCAGACATGAGGTGCTCTGACATTGACCCTGAGGTGGAATTCGGCTAACACAGCTGAGTTTGCACAAAGGCCCGACATTATTGGCTCAGACATAAGTCATCCAGGGCACAGATAGGATGCAGAACCAGCCACCGCAACTATACCTGCAAGAGCAAATAGCACTCACACTGTGTACTGGCTATCCAAACACAGCCTTTCCCCCGAGGTGTTGTACATAAAGAATGGGTCATATTTAGAGTCATATTAAAGAGGCTGGCTGTGCGGGGTCAGGGATGGGCCACGGGGTTTAAAATGCCAGGCAGCTGCTATTACATACTGTTGATGTGATAAGTTAAGAATAGGCTCATGTTTGCTGAACACTTGACACAGGAGCCTTTTCACTCCCTCGACAGCGACACTTGAGTTCAGCCGCAGGACAGTGGGTTAAAATGTCAGAGACGGTGCACAAGTTGCATGCACATATACAAGAAAAAGCCACCTGCATTGTACAAAAAAATATTTTTTTTGTATGAGATGCTTGCAAAGGAGGTCCAGTGCAGAGATAGTGTGCATGCACATGCATATGTCGGTTTGTGCACACATTTTCTAGCGTGGTTCTGGCAATGGTTGTATGGCAGAAAAGAATGATTAACTTTCTTCGTGTTATTTTTCTCAGAAGTGGGAGGACTCTCTCTTGAATTTATCTTAAATGTTTTCACTTCTCATAGTCGTCACATCACTCATGGTATAAGAAGTGTGTTTGTAAAATAAGTCTGTACGGTGCGGTTATCTATGTTCAATATTGGCCAAGACGTCTGCTGCAGACTAATTACTGATTATGTCACTTGGTGCAACACTGCCACCGAGACTGTGTAAGAGAGAAAGAAAGTGCACAGATTGTTTGGGGAGAATGCAAGCCTAAAGCAGTGGTTTTCAAAGTAGGGTCCGGGGACCCCCAGAGGTCCTTCAGGGGGTTCCATGGGGTCCCCAGGAAAAAGGGGAATAATTTAATTTCACTATAATTCCCTCCATAAGTAACACAATGACAGAATGTATGACTATTTTGGTCATGGGCTTCATGCACTTTCTGTAATAAAACATCTAAAAGAAAAAATCCTATCAGGACCCTGGGACATAAATCTTATCAAATGGGGGTCCGTGGTCTAATTTGTTTCAGTTAAGGGGTCCTTGACGTGATAAAGTTTGGGAACCACTGACCTAAAGGTTTGAGAAGCTCTGAATTGATTGGGAAAACCTGGAGGGAAAAGTGAACAAGCCCTCCCTCAACAACATTCAAAGTGTCCTTGAGCAAGGCACTCAACCATCTACACTAACATGAAGCAGACAGTTCATAAATGTTTTTTAGATGCATGCTGTTTAAACAAAACTAAGAGCTGCGACGCTAGCAGCTATGTGAGGTTGCACTTAGTGCTAACAACGCTAACATACTGTTGTTTAGCACGTATAATTGTTACAGGCGTCACCATCTTAGTTTAGCGAGTTAGCATGCTAACATTTGCTAATTAGCACTAAACACAAGCACAGCTGAGGCTGATGGGAATGTTGTTCGTTTTTGCAGGTATTTGGTCATAAGCCATTAAGATTTTGATCTGTTGGGGATGCTAAATGAAAAGTCAGCGTATCGCCAAAATTATGGGAATTTATCCTGACGGGGATCGCGAATGTTTGTACCAAATTTCTATCCGATCCATCCAATAGTTGTCGTGATATTTCAGTCTTGACCAAAGTGGTGGGCTGACCGACATTGCCATTCCCAGAGCCGCTAAAAAGTCACAACCGGGATAAATATGGGTTCAAATTTATAATTTTATCTCTAACATATATTTTGTTTGTGTCAATAGGGATACTGAGTATAAGGGAATGCAGCTGTCTTTGGACCAAATGAGCCCAACCAAGCCAGCCTTCCCGTACGCTGACAGTCACAGTGAAGACAGGAAGAGCACCAAGGCACGTCTGACCCAGGCCAAGGCCAAAGCCAGAGTGTCACCCTACCCGCAGGTAATCAACAGCTTGGTTCATACAGCGAAGTCCAGACAAAAGACTCGATAGAAAGAGGTTCACAAACTCTCAAACCTGTGATTTCCTTGTTTCTGTCAGCAGTTTTCAGCTTTCAATCCAGAGCGTTCAGAGTCGGACCAAGACAGCCAGTGGGGAGGGAGCCCGCTGACGGACTCTGCATCCCCTCAGCTGCTGGATCCCGCTGAGGCTGCGGAGGCCTCTTGTGCCTACCGGCTGTATCCAGACTCTGGCTCCCTGTGCTACGGCCTGGGTCTATCAGAGGACGATCTCGCCCATGCCCAAACGCATCCTCACACCACCACCTGCGACCGCGTGCGATGCCAGAGCGGCCGCTACTTCCTCGGAACCCCCCAGTCTGGAAGGGAGGTGTGGTGGGACGCCACGCGCTCCGTGCTCTCGCTGCCAAAAACGTCCACGGAGAACAGTGAGGGCTACGAAATCACATCCTACCACGGAGCCATTCACGGTGAGGTGTTAGGGTTGAGACCACAACCATCTGTCTCTGAAAATAGCACAAGCCTAACTTCTCGTGGTAGCTGTTTTCCAAATGTTATTACGGGGCATGCTAAGTTGTTTACGCCGTGTCTTGCCAGTGTGCCGATTGCTACCATCTGTTCAAAAATTGCCTGCAATTGAAAGCCAAGTTGTTTCACATTTCACATCCTCAAACAGGGAAACAACCCCCACTGTGCTTCTGCCAAGTCTAACAGACCATGGTGCTATACGCATTTAAAGTAAAACTCACACAGGCAACTCGTGGTTTTTAGCAACTGGCTCTTAAAATATACAGAAGTATAGGATTCAAGATTCAAGATTCAAGATTCAAGGATATAAAGATATAGGACAAGGATATAGATCATGTTGTGAGTTTTCACACACTTTGTAAATGCAGACTGAAGGGATCAAATTACTCATTAACACGATGTAATTCATTGATTTCGCTGTTTTGAAATGTGGCCATTGAACTCTCCCTACAGGACGGGGCCACTGGGATGAAGACAGTGTGGTGAGTTCGCCCGACGGAGGCGGGTCCACCAGCGATTCGGGTGAGCGCTACCATGGCGACCACTTCCGGGCGACCCCCCGAGAGCCCAGCAAGATGGAAACCCTGATCCGAGCCACGCAGCAGATGATCAAAGAGGAAGAGAGCCGCCTGCAGCAGCACAAGGCGCCGCTGGACGTCTCGGGCCTCGCCAAAGCCCACAGCCCGTGCTTCACCTCCTCGCTATCGCACCACTCCCAGCTCGCCATGCCCAGCGTGGTGTGCCGGGGCCCGGGAGCCCCCAGCATTGACCTCCCCTCTGAGCGCCTCCACCACCAGGACGCCGTCAAAGTGCTCGGCCCGCACGACAACGACGAAAACACGACCAGCCCGGCGTCTCTGTCTCGCCTCAGCAGCCCCAGCTCCGACGGGATCCCCAGGTCGGGCCTGTCGCTCACCAAAGACTACATGCAGACGGATCTGTCCCCCCACCCTCCACAGCCCCAGGGGAGCCCGCTGCTCTACGCGGCCCAGGAGAGGCAGCCGCTGGACAGGCAAGCGGCCTATGCTTTGACTGGATACTCCCTGGAGCACCTGTACGACCCGGAGAACCTGCGGAGTTACTCGGGCCTGGCCTGCGGAGGAGTCCAGTACGACGTGGCGTCCCATGTGAGGATGCAGGCCGAGCAGATGCAGGGACACAAGGCCACCTCAGTTATCATAACCAACGGGAGCTGACGACATCTGGTGCAGACGGGTCCTGTTCTCTAGAGGAGGATGTTTTAGTAAGCTGGTGCTTTATGCACACTGACCAGGCGGACTATATAAAAAAGAATAAAAGGTACCTGCACTGGGTTGATGCGCCATTGGTGGCCCATTCAGCACAATTTGTGTCTGTCAGCATTTGTATCATACCATTCTCTTTTCTTTATCATCGGAGGATGATATGAACTAGTGTTGTTTGGTATGTTACTTCACAGAGCGGAGGCTTGCTCCATTACATAGGAATATAGTGTTATTTCAATGGTGAACTGAATTCCCCTCCCTGCAAAGGCGACCCAAGTTTTGAGTCTGGTTAAACATCAAACCAGGGTTTCTGTTCCAAACGCCTCACGCACCATTGGCCATGCGAGTTAATCTGTCCTGGACACTATTTCCAAAGGCAGTAAGAAAATGTGTTGTTCCATTGCCCCTTCACCTGAAAACTCCATTGCGCAGAGCACAATGCTTGACACGAGAAGTGCAACATGGGAAAGTCTCACTATTGTAAGATGTCAATGTTTCCTGGTATTTATTTGTCAGTGGGCTGTTTTCTGTATGTGTCACTTTTGTTTTCTGTCCAAGTTGAATCTTTATTGGTCGCAGAAAATTTGTTTTGGTGTTTGGATTACACCAATATTAGATTTTAAAAAATGTAATGAAGTGGAAAAACAGAAAGAAAAAAAATGCTTCTGATATGTAAAAGTGTAAAATAAGCAGGTCAACTTGAAGCTGTGTTAATGTATATGTGAAATGCCCTCACTTAGAGCGCAAAGAGAGAGCGTAAAAATACATTAGTAATCTCCCCATGCCCTCTAAATATAGGCATTGTATGTATCGACTTACAGTTGTGGCTGAAATGATATTGTTTACATATCAGAGTATAATTTTTCCTGTTTTTACCCCCCCCTTAACTGTTACCCAACTTGTTAGCATATGTAGAGTATGCTTTTAAATCCTGCTCCACATGCAATTGTTCGCAAAGAAAACCATTTGTTTTTGTTTTTTGTCATCACAGCCTAAAGGGTTAAAATAATTGAGACAAACTTATAAAAATGTGTTGAATGTCTTTAGTTTCTTATTTAATTTATGATGTAAATATCATCTCACAATGAACTTTTGAACAAGAAGTGACAAGATTATTTATTAATTGGTTTTAAAAAGTCTTAAATCTGAATACAGTTGCAAACAAATAACTTTTGTCTCTGTTGATTTTTGTCGCACAAAACTGTTATCTGTCAAAAGTGCTTTGAATGAATGTACACACATAATGCTGCTGCCTCAGAAATCACACATACTGTAGATATACGTGGCTGTTGTTCATCCATCATGAACAATCAGGACAGTTCTACATTGTACAAGCATTTTTAGACGTATAGATGTAGATAGATATAACAGCCCAGTCGCATGAAAAGGCGTATGAATGACATTATAATTCACAAGGCATTGGGCGTGCAATAACAACACCGTTGTTGCTTTTGGCGTGTGACATTTGGGTTTTCCGTAGTTATGTGACGTTGTTTCTGTACGTATTTTTACTTAGTTTACGTACTTGTTTTAAGCCCAATCATGACGTTTTTCCTAAACCTGTTTTTTATTGCCTAAACCTAACAGCGGACGTTACCATAGTTTTGTGTGAAAAGACTAAAATACATCCTCATGACACTGCTACTTATACGCCTTCCCATGAGATAGCGTTGGATACAAATATACACAAACATAAATAAATACTAGTTTGTTTTTAATTCCGAGTAATGACAAACATTTGGCCAATCCCAAGATACTTAACTTCAAAACAACAACAACATCAAAAAATATAACATAATATATAGATATAGATAAAAAAAAATAAGCAGATCTTTGAAGTTGATGGCCATATGTTTTTTTTGGGAGTTTCATTGTTAATTATTTTGAAAAAAAAAAAAGAGAGATAGGGATCAGCTATGACAGCAAATCGGGCCAGGGGCGTAAAGTGTGGGGGCTAATGGGCCCTTCCCCAATTCCTTCGCCCCTTTCTACCCACCTTGCTTGGACCACAGCCATCTTCGAACTCAGCCTTCATTTTGATCTCAACTACACACCTTTAAAGTTTCATGACTGCATCTTACACGGTTGTGACGCTTTCGCAGTGAAGAACTTTGTCCACAGACAGACATATAAACACGTGGCATAATACTCAAAACCTCCTCTGTGGTAGTTCCCGCTACATGACGACACACACACAGACTCGTAAGGTGAAAATAATACCTGCCGCACGCTGTCGCAGCTGGTAAACATAAGTGTGAAACCGTAAAGGATAGGTCTGATATCATGTCATACCCTACTTTTCTTATTGTCAGTAAATCCTATAAAAAAAATAAAAAAAAAACAATGCAAAGATGCAAATCTGGGTCACAAATACATTGGTATATTTGAAAAAAAAAAAAAAGCTAAATAGTTTCCTGTACTGTTGTTTTTATCAAGCTTAACTTGACAAAGAGTAAATACAGAAGTGTATTTTCTGGGGACTATTTTCAGTTGCAGATTTATACACACTTGGTGTTCTAGAGCAGTGTTTTTTTCTGGGGAACCACTTTTTTAAAAAAGACAAACCATCGCCAACCAATTCACAATAGTCTTTAAATCAAATTTGTGCGTAAATGAATGTTCTTGTCATTTCCGCATAGGTCAACGAGCCATGTCGAAGAGATACGTTTGATAAATAAATGCATTTAGGCGGAGTTAACAGGCAGTTAACGTTTTTTTTCCTCTCAAACAGAAATGTACGCTAGCCTTAGTCATATTAGATTCAATGTTATAAGTAGGCTACAATTATATGTACTGTACATATAAATCTTAAATAAAGATCTATGGAAGGAATTCTGCAAATTTATTTGGCGACCCTAATTAAACCACCCGCGACGCACCTGTGGGTCCCGACCCAGTCTTTGGGTATCTCTGCTCTCGTGAGTATTTACGGCAGGAGGACGTGTATTTTGGGATAGACTCAAACTACAAACAAACCATATACTCATTATAATGAAGGAACATGTCACCCAGTGCAATGATGTGTTTTTAATATTTTTTGGACAACAATGGAGCTCTATTGCACAGAGAAATAAGCAAAGCAGTAGGACCAATTCATTCTTGGTTTTGGTATTTTCATGTTGACGATAATTTAAAATATAGAATATCAAAAGCCTCATTCTTTGATTTTTCCAGATGTACCTGACATCAATTAAAGGAGTGCATTATTACAAACATCTAGTCCAAACCCCTCGTACAAGTCATTACAACAGCAAACTGCTAGTGTGACTACCGAGCTGTCACGTTTTAAATGCTTTGCAGCAGCACGTTCCTGCTGTTCGAAGCAGTTGAACTTGCACGTTTAGCCGCTCTGACCTCTGCTCGGAGGCAATTTCACTGCCATGTATTTTAATATATGTAAGTTATTCACATGTAGCAGGAGAGCTGGCTGTCGAAGCTGAGAGGGACCTGGACACAGTCTGGGCCTGGATGCAGAGCTCCCATCAGTCACCGCTGACACCACCATGTGATGGTCTGCCAGATATCACTGCTGCTGTCATTCCAGGAGGTAGAACCACTACGCCACTGCTTGCAGAGGTTTGGGAAGGGTGTGTTTGTGTGTGTGACTGAGTGTGTGTTTATTGCTGAGATACTTCAATAATAAGAGACAGTTTTTTTTTTCCTTCTAAACACTGGGGCTTTTGCCTGATGTGCCCTGAAGGCTTTCACATGTAGAGTCGGCTACAAATGCAGCCAAACACTGGGCCTTTTGCCCAGACTTTGTACACTTGCATACACCCTTCCACCCCAAATCCTCTCTCTACCCCAGTCCTGTAGAAAGAAACAGGCCATTATAGCACCTCAGAGAGGAAAATGAACAGCTTTCTCTCTGATTTTGAGGAAAAAAAACAGATCATAAAGAATAACACAGATACCACAATAAAAAATTACAGTAAAAGTCCTGCATTGAAAACATTATATGTGTTATCAGTGAAATGTACTTTAAGTGTGAAAAGTTAAAGTAATACTTGTGCAGAACGGCTAGTTGGAGAAATTATATTCTTATATGCATCATATCATTGCAAAATTATTGATGAAATAATGTGTAAGCAGCGTTTTAATGCTGTAGCTTGTCGAGGTGGAGCAAATTTAAAGCTAGAGTTGGTGAGCTTGAGAAACTAGCAAGCTAGATTTAAGTAATTATCCAACCGAAAAACCCAGTCCAGTGTTGCCAACTCTTTTCCAATGAAAGTAGCTAGCAGCACTAGCTCCACAAGTCACTAAATGTAGAGAGAAAGTTGCCAAGCCTGCAACACTGACAGCCTGTAACCTTCAGGCCTCCCTCCAAGGTTACTCCCCCAAAATTATCATTATGAAAGTCAACAACAAACATGACTATTGTTAAACTAGCAGCTTATGGAAGACTCCGGTGACGCGCAATGAGTGCACAGGCAGAGACCGCGCCGGTAGAAAGGCCAGTAGCCTGTTTATTACAGTCTTGCGACAGCCGGCGATACGTCTATGTCAGAGCATTTGATTTATTGATTGCTGTCGGGATGCAATGAGAATTTCAACAAATATTACAAAAAGTGTTTTTGAAGAAGATTACCAACCCTAGCTTTCAACTACTGTATATACTGTTGTGTTGTTTAATCTATAATAAATTACCATATTTCATAAGTATGTTTGATATGCTAAATCGGTACCACTCTCTCTTAAGGCACCCTTTATATAGGCTTTGTAATTGATGGTTTAATCAATGATAAATAAATAATTCACACATGTTATACAGATCAGTTAAAGGTACAGTGTGTAAGATTTGGCGGCATCTAGTGGTGAAGTTGCAGATTGCAATCAACTGAAAATTCTCCTGTGTGCCAAGTGTGTAGGAGAACTACGGTTGTCGTCACAAAAACGTGAAAACGTGAAAACGTGAATGTCCCTATTTAGAGCCAGTGTTTGCTTTTTAAGTTGTGTACTACTGTAATAACATGGCGGCTGGCTCTGTGAAGAGGACCCGCTCTGTATGTAGATAAAAACGTCTCATTTTAAGTTAGCAAAAACACAACGATTCTTATTTTCAGGTTATTGAAAACATACATATTAATATTATATTCCACTCCATTCCATTTCTGCCAATAGATTACCCTAAATGCTACACACTGGTACTTTAATACTTCCCTCTGAATTGTAGAGGTAGAAGTATAAAGTATCATGGAATGGAAATGCTTGAGTAAAGTAGAAGTACTTCAAAAATTGTATTCAAGTACTGTACTTGAGTATTTAGTTACTTTGCATCACTTCCGAATACTTAAAACAAGGAGTTTGCAGAGTTAACACATTAACAGGAGACCTCTCTAAAGGTGATTTAAGAAGTTGCTGTAGAACAGCAGATGTTGGACCAAGAGTCAAATTAACCAGCAATAAAACAAAAGGATCTTATGATGTCATAGAACAGATGTGCAATGTTAATTATTTCCTCACTCTCAGGAACCCCTAATAACGAACTACAGTGCTACAAAATTAAAGCATTTGCAGTTAATTTAACTACTATGCTACTGCAAATAAAAAGCATGAGTGCATCAGCTTTGTTTACACCACAAGGCATTAGCAGTTAGAGGGGATAAAGATGCTGGCTGTGTCATGCCATTGGCTCCACGTGGAAGTAAACTATAGAACCGCAGGAGCGAGATCCGCAGGGTTTCACGACTGCAGCGAAGGAGAAATGGATCCTAACCTCGCAAACGACCGCAGAATACGAGGGTGCAGGTGGCGAGGCTCAGAACAGCCCCTGAACGTCTACTTGATTGATTTCAGGCCCGGCATTGAGGAACAATTGCATATTCATACATCAATTAAAGTGTTCCCCCACTAGTGCCTCCATAATTCAAGCTGGCGCTTAGTGAAGAGTCATCCTTATGAAGCAGCTTCAGAGCAGCGCAGAGGAAAATGTTTCAACATGTTTTCTGTTCGTGTGTTCTTTATGGCCTCTTTGAGTGTGAACTGACATCTTATAATTGTTTAATTCCTCTTCTTCTCATAAATCTGTTTTCTTTCAGCTTGGAAATTGCGGCTTCTACATATCTTGCCTCAAAAACGCAGCTGCACGGTGTGAAACCATGCAAACGTCCCACTGTGAGCTCACAACATTTCCCATGCAGCAATAAAGTCGTGCACTTCTGCCTGTGAGTCACCTGCAAATGAGTCGACCGAGGGCAAAACAGCACAGGACCTGGGAAAATCATTCAACCGGGGCGTTTAGTGACACCTCCACAGCAGACTTCGCTGCACCAGAACACATTTAGATGTTCTGATCGGGTGGACCAGGATATTGAGGTCATCCGGTCGATCCGATTGGCTGAGCCGGGAGACTGAGGTCATTCTGCAAAGTGGAGAGGAAATAAGGTTTCTCTTTGTGTCACAGCACCTGAGTCGGAAGCGCTGCTGTGAAAATATGCTGCTAATTACAGACAGTTACTCTTGCTATTTAATGACTTTTTTTTTCAAATTTAACCGATAAACAATTCATTCAAAAAAATTAAAGGATGAAGGATGTTCTATATTTTTCTTTTGTTAACAAATCCCATGAAAAGGTCAAAGTTATTCCATCTCTCAATACTTTCTGACTTCCCCAGCCTTCCTGTGGCTTTAAGCTCCATTTGTTCCTAGTGAAGGTTAATCTACGTCAATCTTTAAAAACAGGTCACAAATATACATTGTTATGTTAAAAAAAAGGCTTAATAATTTCCTAAAACAACTGGGCATTGTAGTTTTTAAGCAAATGTTACTCAAGCAGGTGTAAATAGTACATTTGTTGGGGACTATTTGCAGCTGCAGATAGAGAGCACTTACAACTGCAGGAGGGTGTGAGTAGAATTGTCTTAAATAAACTACAGTTCCCAGGTTCTCCTTCGTAATGAAGGAACATGTCACAGTGTGGCTCATTGATGTGTTTTGGGCAACAATAAAAGTCTACGGCAAGGAGGAGTAAGTTATATCAGGCAATACTAGTTGCTAGTTTTGATCTTTTTATGGATTTGTTAACGATAAGAAAAATATAGAATATCACTAGACTTAACATTTAAGGAACATTACAAACACAACCACTATTTCAAGTGGGATACAATGACGTCAGGGATTATAATCTCACAGTCAAACTGCATTTTGTCCCTTCAGCACTCAGACAATTTATTATCTATTTTCTGTTATCTTATTTATTCATTGTTTATAGTCACCAACTTAGTATAAAGTTACCACGTTTGATATTTTGATCACAAATGAACGATATGGATTTTTTTTTTTCAGCTGATACCGATAACTACCTGATTCTCATGGCCGATACCGATAAGATAACCGATAATTTCCTTTTTTGTATTTTATAAAGAAGTTCATAACCTGCAGTTTATGCACACCTGAGGGTAAGAAAGGCTAAGATGTAGTAAGCAAAGAAAGATGATTTCATAATTCCATACATCTGACTGAACCAAATCCAACTGACAGTTCTGACTCTTCAAATGTTCATTTTTTTCTTGTAAAGTACATGAAAAACCTTGTATTGCAAATTGCAATAAAATTGTGTCATTCACATCCACTACTGGCGGCAATGACATGTTTGGCTCTCTAGTCACCGTGCTGCGATTTTTGTTCATTGCAAACCAACTTTAAAGGTGCATACCGCGTGTGTAAATGCTGCACTTGTTAAGTCACTGAAAGAAATTTGGTTTTGTAAATAATTTAATTATCAGAATAATACATAATAAAATACATTTCCAATTATCGGAAGATAATGTATCGGGTCCTTTATATATCGTGCATCCCTAATTTTGATTAACGTCATTTACTTCTCAGAATCCATTTTTCTTCTCAAAAGTACATCGAAATAGCTGAAGGCTGACAGTCCACATTTCTACCACAGTGGACATTTCAGCAAAAGATAAATGTTTATCTCTCCTGATGACTTTAAATGTTAGTGAAATATGCAAAACAAAATTGGACCAGATGAATCTGCCGCATTCAGGGTTCCCAGAATGTCCACAATTCCTGGAAGCATTAAAACCACAAACACCCTTCGACCATTTGGAGTAAACTTGAAACTATAATTGCCGTAATTTTGATGAGATGTTACATCCTTCAAAAGGAATTTTGTTTTTTAAATCAAAAATCATACCACAATCATTTTCACAAAACCGTAACAAAACCACCTTAATTTGAAACTCACTAATCCCTCAGCAATAAGGCTATTAAAAAGACTACAAGTACAATATCCTGAGCTCCTGTTACACACACACACACACACACACACATACACACACCCACACACACACACCAGCAAGGCTCAGACAGTGTGAATCTAATGCCCTCCAATCCTGTGAATCCCTTTGTTCCTGATTTCACGCTTGATTTGCCCACAGCTTGAGTCTGGCTGGTATCAGCGCTCTTCTCACTGCTTTCACTGCTGCCAAATCCACAGAGCCACACAGGATCCATGTCTCCTCTCTCTTCCTCTCTCTCTCTCTCTCTGTCTGCCATTGTTCGCTCCAACATCTCTGTGAAATGCTCTCCAACTCATGCCAAGGAGTTGTGTTTGTTTGTTTGCATCCCAGTCCATCTCGCTGTAAACACCTCAGCAATCTGCCAAGATCAGATCAGTCTGAATTCTGATACTGTCACTTCGCATTTCACACGATTTTGCTAAACAATTTCATTAGGGAGATGTGTTAGCCACTGGAAATATATCTTTATTAAATGATTTCCTGTAGAGTCGCGACAATAATCCCCCCGTGCAATGACAACCATACTGCATGCGTGGCTACAGACCGTTCACAAATCTTAAGATTGATTCCACACCTCTCATGAGAGGCCTTTCAGCCGCTCTGTTTTGAAATCTTCTGCTTCTAAAGTGGCACATCAGCCGGGCTCTTCCACTCCTACGATCCCTCTAGCACTCGTACCGAGCAGATATTGTGACAGCTGCGTGAGGGGGGCAAGAGGGAGAGCGGCAGGAGACAGACAAGGAGAAAGAAGGAGAAAGGAGAGAGCGAGGAGCGAGTCCCTAGAGAGAGGGTGCCGGTGCTCCACGGCTCCAAGTCGCCGCCTGCATGCCAATGAGGAGATTCCCCTGCAGCAGCAGCAGCAGCAGCAGGAGCGGCCGGGGCTGCTGACACTGTACCACTATAGTCCTTCATAGTCACATTACACACTCCTCACAAAGAGCCGAACGCCAGATGGATATCTGAAGCAAAACATTGAGAAATGATCGTAAACATGCTGGTGATAATTATCTCTGTTTAACACCAATAATCCAAATTATCTCATTATTTCAGAAGGACTTTCCTGTTCTCATTAAAGTCTTTTGTTATTATATATCGATTACTGTTCAGTGTATTTCACCCTGTGGTAATTTTGCTTTGTATGCACTTTCCTCACCTGTTTCTACTTCACTTAGTCATTTACCAAAAAAAAACTCTTGGCAAGCGCTTTAGTTTTGGCTTTTAGTTGGAAAACAGTGATGACAAGAAAGCAAGTACAGAAAGAGTTTGCATACCCAAATCTATCACAATGCGCTTTCCCTTCAATTTTTCCAGCTCCTATGTTGCACATACATTTTGGCTATGCATTCTACAGTGTGCTGCAACAATCAATCGATTAGTCGTCAACTATTAAATTAATATAATACAACTATTTCAATAATTGATTAATCGGTTTGAGTAATTTTTTAAGAAAAATGTGAATATTTTCTGGTTTCTTTACTCCTCTATGACAGTAAACTGAATATCTTTGAGTTGTGGACAAAACAAGATATTGGAGGACGTCATCTTGGGCTTTGGGAAACACTGATGGACATTTTTACCCATTTTCTGACATTTTATAAACCAAACACGTAACTGATTAATCAAGAAAATAATCACTAGTTGCAGCTCTAACCGTGTGTAATCAGACAAAAGCAAGAGAGAAAACTAAAAAGTTTGCAAACTATCACCACTGCATTCTGCTGGCGATGACTTTTTTTTTTTTTTTTTTTAAATCTCTGACTCCTCTATAACTCCTTTTATCAGTGTAACTGTTGACAGGAAACAGGAAGCATTTTCTCTTTAACTGTGAGAAACTGACACCAAAACCTGCAGTTTCAGACTAGTCGCACAGTAGTTCGTGAAATATTCACTAAATTTAATGTATTGATTCGAGTTCACACAAATTTCTAATTTTATTTGTGATAGTCAGCTCGATATCAATTCATATATAATCCACGTAATTGTGAACCGGGAAGTATAAAGAGCGACGAACGCCGCATACGGAGGAAGTCGGGGTGTATGGGTGGGTCAAAAAACACAGGACAGGAGACCGGTGTTCGTACCCTGTGTGAAACCAGAAGTCAACGTTGATTTAATTGTCACGCAACCCATCTTTTACTAAACCTAAGTAGTTTGTTGCCTAAGCCTAACCAAGTCGATCTATTCCTAAACCTAATTAAGTCGTTTTTTTTTGTTTTTTTAAAGACTGGAGCAGAAATTGACACGTGCGTCAAGTGATGCAGGACATTCGTAGGAAAACGCACAAAAAATACGCTGTTGAAAGTCGTGCTGAGCGACACGAAAAAAAGGGAAATTCGTGTCTATGTACACGAATCAAATAGATTCAATTTCGTGACTATTTCACAAACTGCCGTGAGACTGTGTTGGCTGTTTACTGTGTATTGAGCCATGGTAGATGCATGGAAACATCTCACTGTGATGTCACGTTGTTTAAGTTAGGCCGATTATGTGCAAGAATGAGAGCAATACTTCTGCAAACAACTAAACTGACACAAAAAAATGTGTCAGTTTGGATGATTCAGAATAATTTGGAGAAATAATCTAATGTAGGAGTAGTTGGATGCTGTTTTTTAATCATTTCTCTCTAACACGAGTTACATCTGTGCTCGTGGCGCTAACAGCAGCATTAGCTGTGTGTAACCACCTCCTCTCCCCCCCTCCTCCCTCGAGAAGAATTAATAACTAATTATGTCAGGTCACTCGTCCAGATGGTCCTATCAGATGGGCCCACTGTCTGATCCTCACCTCCAACAAGCACCTCTGACCCTGGCGGCCACGTCACCCCTGGCAACATGGAGGCTGAGGCCCGTGGCGGCGGGAGGATGGAATCAGGGGGTACGTGAGGCTGTCGGGGTGCACATAAAGACGCGGAGAGGGGGGTACGAGCTGGGCGTGTCTGATCAGTGTTGGATGGCTGCCTTTAAAGCTCCATGAATACAAGGCTCCCTGCCGGGGCCCTGATCTCCACGGTCATGATTCTGTTATTACACGCCATGTTCCTGTGATGGGCAGATGGCTCAGAGCACCGGCACATGCATTCACACGCATTCAACACACGCCGGGGCCCGTCGCATCAATGGACACAACCTGATACTCCCCTTTCTTGTCTCATTAGGAGGCTATAGAAACATAAGAACATAATAGGGGGGAATTAAGTGCCCGTGTGGATGTCAAAGGGGGGACGTGGCAGAAGATTGGGACGAGGGCTAACAAGCGCATGGCGCGCTCCCTCAGCTTTGTGCGGTGATTAGTGCTTTCGACAGGGCTGACGGGTAAAAGACAAGCCCTGTGGGACGGAAGCAGCTTTTAAACGGACACTTAAACAGCCGGGGAACTGTCAGCAGTGAGAAACGGGCGTCAGAGCTCCTGGCTGTGCATGTCATGTGAAAGAAGACGAGGGTTTAACATATAGATACAGATAACTTATAATACATGTCTGATGTCACACAGAGTGTGTCATTTCTATGGTCAGTGTTGCAGTACTCCAGAAAAAATGGCCTCGATATGGTGGTTACAAATATTTTAAATATATTATGTATAGTACGCCAATTTTGATATTACAAAATTAGCAAATTGTTATGACTAGGGATGCACCGATATCAGATATCAGGCCGATACAAACTCAAATACCTGGACTGGATATCGGTGACAATGGGGCCGATCTATTGAATTCAAATCTATTTACTACACATTATATACTGGAATTTGAATTCCTGTTTAAGTTTTGACCAATTTGTTGCTACATTAAAGGTCTTATTAATAACATTTTTATGTAGACAAATATTTAAAAAAAAAATAATAATAATACATCCACACAGCCTTTAGAAAGGTGCCGAATAAAAGCATGGATTTTCCTGAAATTAATGAATTAATCATTTAAAAGATTTTGGCGGGTCCAAAATGAATGTTTTGTTTACCTTAGTGGAAGATATCTGACGTTTGGTTCCCACTTCTAACAAGACTTGTGAGCCAATAGTAAAACGACATTGGCATCACGTGGTATCTCTGGGTCGTCAATTAGTGTGAAAAAAAAATGGATAAATGGCTGAGATTGACTGTGAGTGCCTGGCAATGACTTGTTGTGAAGTAAATGCAATGGAACAGGGGAGGCGACATCTAGTGGCTGAATGTTATCAATGTTATCAATAGCTCCTTTAAAAATGTTTACACTTGAATTGTAATTCCTGTTAATTTTGAAGATTTTTTTTTCCAAGTTGCTGGTGTACAATTTATTAATTTAATAATAAATAACAATTAAATATATTTATAACTATGTATTTATTTGTTACAATTTGTTTAACAAAGTTAAGACAGCAATATTTAAGTCAGGCCTGATGTTGCTTGAGAATGATCCCAGTCACTTCCACACAGTGAGGCATACAGCTTATTAATTAAATACTGGTATCAGATCGGTGCTCGGTATCGGCCGATACCCAAAGCCCAGGTATCGCTATCGGTATCGTGACTGAAAAAAGCCGGATCGTTGCATCCCTAATTATGACTATATTATGATAATTATTCAAAATACATCAAAACATCAGCAATTACAGAATCAAACTGAAAATGTGTAAATAATATATAATGAAATAAATCAAATAAATACATTTGATTTCCCTAAAAATAAACTTTGGGGAAAACAAACACATAACTAACTAAATATATAAATAACTAAATAAAAATAATTAATAAAGTCAATGTTGTAATGTGAGCCACTCTTGTTTTCTGCTATAAGTCAAACTTATAGCTTCGGCTACACCCACATTTTTTTTTTCCTGCCGTTTAAAACATGTCTCTTCTTATTATATCCTGTAATAGCTCTTTTACAATCAGTCACATAAAAGCCTCCTAAACTCTTGAGCAAACAGGAACTTTACCAAAGCTCCCCCGTGCGAGTCTCCAGGACCAGATGATGTCTCTGCCTCGTATTTGAGCAGGAGACTCTGGACAAAGCAGCTAAGAAGAAACCAAACAAAGACACCTTAAAAAGGATTTACGGTGTTAAACCACATCTCATTCATTTGACTTTCTCTCGTCTGCAGGGGGGAAAATGGTAGATAAAGAAGCACTACTCCGTCCTTCATCGCCATCCGTGTGTGGCAGCAGGTACCTGTACATCACACTACTGATATCAGTGAGACTTGAACTTTTAAACACTCTGCAAATCAGAGAAGTAATGAAAGGCAGGGATGAGATTGGTGGCTATCACTCACTCAATTATAGCAAATGGGCTGACACGTGTTGATAAACACGGATAATTACTTGTGAAAAGGTTCATCATTATCATTACATCATTACTTTCTGGCATTCTGGTGCTGAGTGTCTAACAAGATTAGCCTGCCAGTCACGTTTCTCCTCTCAGTCGAGCAGACAATGGACGACTTCACAAGCTGGCTGCTTCTTGTCGTTGGTCCTTTATGTCTAATTTTTTTTCTTTATCCTCAAATTTTGGCCACGTGTTTGGGGATAAAGTGGGAGTTTTGTCTCCAAAATTGGTTAATTTCTAGGATTAAGTGTTGCTTTATGAAAATTGTCTTATTTCTTACGCTAAAATAAGCAATTTAAAAAATACACTGGAATGGCTGAAAAACACTGTCCATAAGCTGAAAACATTACTTATGTTCTTAGCTTATGAAAAGCTGATGCTTTGGAGGTATATGGTTTTCACATATGGAATGCAACAAAATTGTATTTAAAAAAATAAATATCCACAATTTCAAATGAGTGAAACTGACTAAGATGATGAAGCAAAAAATCACTTAGAAACTTATGAACATCATGAACACAATCTGAATTGTTGTAGTTATGAAACATCTGGCTGCAATTTTCCCCCACAAATAAGAGTTTAAATAGTTTCTATATTAATTTACACAAAACAATAATTCTACAAAAAGCATGCATCACCCATTGCTAATCCAGAATGTAACAAAATACAAGTAATTTGTGCCCAAAGATTATATTTAGTATGATGAAAAAAATGCCACAACATTTGTTCTGATGAGTCAAAAGTCTTGAAATTTGGTGCAGACGTACTTTTGGCAAGTATCTAATATAACAACTTTGAGATTTTATATCACATGAAAAATCATATTTTTATTAATAGTCAAAGTCGGCATTTTTGAAAAAATTAAGAAAAACAAATGCAAACAGTATGTTTATTAATAGTTTTCCATTTAAAATATTTTTTTACACTGCATATTTTTGATATTCAACTTGTTCTGAGTTCATAGATACCAAATACTTGATTGTGCTCCTTGTAGTTTCTGAGATACAGCCATTTTCTTATCATACTATATTTAGTATTTGGACACATGGGACATCTGTTTTCTCCTCAAATATAATGGAGTCTAATGCAAAAACAGTAGTACCGAAATACTAGATGTTGTATAATAAAAAAAAACTCACTTTTCAGTCAAATTGTTTGACCAATTTTGGAAAATTTCAGAGACAAGCCCAGAGAACACTTCAAGAAATTAAAAAATTCCAGTTGCGGGCACAAATGGGTTAAGAAATAAGCCTGCAGAGGTTGCGAGCTGCGTATCTTTCAACGCCACCATTCTCACAGCTTCCACATATGTTGCTGCAGCGAGCCCAGCATCAGAATGGAGCCCCCTTCACTATGCTGCAGCAGGAATCTGATGATGGCCTCTTCTAAGCGAGCTATCACGCACCATCTGGTAGTAACTGTTCTTCAGCTGTTTGAAGAATCAAGAAAATCAACCCATCATCTACCCCCACGCTACCCCCTGCACTCCCATATAAACAGCCAGGGATATGTACACATGTGAAATGCACCTGCACATACACATGAATAATTTCATCCACACTTCGTTTGAGACACGCCGTTTCCTCCTGAGCGCCAGCAGGGGTGTGATGTCATTACAGCTCTCTAAGGCCTCCTATTAGCCAGTGCTCTGTAATCACTCTGGTGATATATTAGTACAATGCATTGATTAGCCCATAATCCAATCACTCGCCTGTTATTGATCTTTTATAGAGCGCCCCCCAGACAATAAAGCTGCAGCCACAGACTGTGGGTCAATAGGCACACAGGGAGAGGAGTCTCCTTGCAGCTAATTGGCTTATGAAATAATACAAACATTTTGCTTTCTCTACACCCGCGGAAATCAATGCAGAGCTTAGCTGGTGCATTCAAATCAATTGTCTTGAGCCACATGTCGCACTTTTTCCTGTGTCAGGACTTCCCCTTTTCACATGTTCAGGCTTTTTTTTTCTTCAGCTCTTTTTCTCTGTCTTGCCAACTCTCATCTGCTTCCTCTCATTCCTTCTCTTTCTTTCTTACAATCCGTCTTGCCACTCCATCTTTCTCCCACTTGGTCCTCCTCTCCTCCTCCTCCTCCCTACCCCCTCTCTCTGTCCAGCCTTCCTTCGACTGATGTTGGGTTGCCAGATAAGTTTCTGCTTACAGGGAGACCACATCTGACACCCAGCTGTGTGGGTCATGGGCTGCAAGAGCAGCTGCTGGTCATAAATCACCCGAGCTGGAGGAGTTCTGGCACTCCTTCTGTCAGCCGTGAAACAAAGACGTAGAGGTAGCGGGGGGTCAGAGGTAGCCAACCTGGTTATAGCTACAGGAGACCCAGCAGCACCTCTGAACAGCCCCTCTGTTAGAAGACCGTATACTGTAAGACCGGGTGAAGTCACTGAGGGAGGGTGCCAGAGGATGCAAATGCAGAGTCGAGAAGTATGGTGTAATATGGTATGCAAGCAATTATGGTTAAACAGGCGATGCAGCTTGAGAGCTGTGAGGTCAGAGGACAGACAACCCCTTGCTGAGTTACTGTACTGTAGCTGAAGAAATGCAAATAAATGCTGTCAACAGAAAGAGAAGGCCTTTGTTGCGTGTTGCAGAAACATTTTGGTATGTCTTAAAAACTGTTTTTATTCAGGCTTAGCCAGAAATTAGTCAGTCATTGCAAGAACTATTTAACGTTGAATTAAGCTTGGATTTATTGTTTTCTTACATGAAATTTCACTCATGGTTCCAGGATGAAAAAAAAAAATAGATTAGCAAATAATTTTGTTTTTAGTGTAATTTCTTTATAATGGAGGACTGGATAGCTTTTTATCAAAAAAAATTCAAACAAATGAAATCACATTACAGACAGCTGGTATATGGTATACTGTAGGTATTGTTATGAGCCTGGAAAATATTTGGGATTTTTGTTATCATGACTGTGATACAGCTTAACCCTCATTCTACCAACCCCGCAGACCCCAGAGTTATATTTTTTGTCATATCTCACAGGTGCTTTATTCCATCATTCCAATTTTTTATGACTTTGGCAATCAGGTTGTTCCTAATGGCTTCATATCATTGTTTCTGTGTTAATGAGCGCTTTTTAAAAAGTCCAAGTTATTGGGGTCCCCAGGGGCCCCAGTCGGCAGTCCTAACTAAGTTGGTCGGATGAGGGTTGAATGTTTAAGGTTTTATTGCTGTAATTATTAAAATTTTTCTGGACAACTCGGACTGTTTTACCTGCAATGAAATGTTTGCCTCTACTTCCCTGCTTTGTCACAATGTTTTCATTATATAATAATATAAAAAATCTCATATCTCTGTGCAGATACTGTCCAGAAACACCATTCGCCATTCCCTAAATACCTTCACACTATCAATATCAAGGTCTTCAGTCATGAAAAAAGATTGTTTAATTGTGCTAAACTGACTTCAAAATGGACAGAATTAGGATTTAGTAAAAGTAAAAGTTTGTTTTTACTTTTACTTGTTGAAAGGAGTCTTCTCATCTCTTTACGAGTTAAAATCCAGCATCTTAAGGACATAGATTGAAAATATCTTGCTACCAATGACCCCTAAAACGTTGCTAATGACAGACTAGCTTTCCCTTAATTCCGCCTTTTACCCATGTTTGCAAATGCAATGCATACACGTAATGTGTGCATGCGAGCAAATCTGCTGTCGGATGCGACCCCTGCACACTACACCAGAACGTGCTGTAATTTAAGACCTGCCTTTCATTCACAGCCAGCTCACAGTGTTTACACTTCAGCCCACACAAGGCTGCATACTTCTACAGAGATTTGGATAATGAATTGGGTGTTATTTTACAAGACACCAAATCTCTTGCGAGATAACGAAAAAAATGAGAGTAAGAAGCGTGACGGCTTCGGAGAGAGGAAGGGGGTCGGACAGCAGGAGGGGGG
>CAKAKR010039047.1:74973-104518 GCA_916700685.1 Adelosebastes latens
GGGGGGGGGGGGGAGATGAGTGAGGGTTGGGGGTCATTCAGAATTCTTCTTCTTGGATCGGTATCTGTCTAAAATCTTTGTCTCTACATTGCTGCACACAAGATGACCAAAACAACACCACAAAAACAAGTTATTTCAATGCATATATGTCCTCGTAAAGATCCCGGGTTGTGCCTTTCACCCATGCACTCTTAGTTTCTTGAAATGTTCATTTCTTTCGGACAGAAACATAATTGCTGGAGAGAGGAAACAGCAGTATGTAGGATGTCGGTGGAGGAGAAAGGGCACGGGGGAAAGAGAGCAGATTATAAAAGGGTATAAGAGGGGAAAAGAATGACAAAAGAGAGAAAGGGATGAGAGGACTTCTTTGCCCTTTGGTGCGAAGCGAGGGGCGATCGATAGCGGTGTAATGAGCCTGGTATTAGCCGGGGTGCAGAGGGACCGGAGCAGGGCAGAGGGAGGGCAGAGGGGGAAGGGGAGAGCCAGGATCTGATTCCCAACAGCAAACAACACCATTGCTGCAGACATCAGAAGCAACACCTGAGTACACCTATTAAAGCCAGATGACCCTCTGCTCTGCTAATGACGAATCCAACCCTCGTACAAACTTCTCACACACACACACGCACCCTCACACACTTTCACTCAGCCCGCTGGCTGGTTTAGTACCCGTCACAGAGTTGTTCTGTCTCTGCCAAGCTGCTACTCGAGCCAAACGCATTACCAAAAGAGGGCTAACAGAGAAAAACCCAAGCCTAATCCTGACTAAGAAAAGGGCCGCACTTAACATCACCTCTCCTTTTTGGTACAGATTACCCAACAATGGCTTCTGCCACTCTCTTAAATCCACTACACACTGGCAATTTGATTAGAAACAGAGATGCAGGGATTGTCTTTGGTTGGGTGAAAGAGAGAGGGGGGGGGATTGGGGACCGGCGGTGAGAAGAGGGGGATAACCATCAGGTATACACTCAAAGCCAATCTGTTGCCTCGTCAATAGGCTCATTCTGCTGGAGTGCCGGGCTCGCCGGCCCCCAGTCTCAGCCGTCAGACCAGCCATCCAGGCAAGGCACAAGCCGGGGGGACGCCAGGGAGAGAGGGACACGCCTGGGTCCTCTCAATGGAGGGATCAAAGCAGGGATAGAAGGATGGGCCCCCTTCTCTTTGTGCTCTCGTGTCTCCCAAAACAAACGCATCCTCCTGTCCGCTGGAAGCTGCGTGGAGGTGGTCCGCCCTGGAGGAACAGATGGCGCAGGGGACTGCCACTGGGGAGACACCTGCACTCTGCCTTCAACACATCCGCATGTCTGCTTTCTGGAGCCTTTGAGCTTAATACTTCATATGATAACATGATAAAGTGTATGATGTGAAGTGATGTGCAAATCAGAAGCAAATCCTATGAAAACAACAAGTACTGCTTGTGTAGCAAAAGCCTGATATTCATCTGCCAGAGACCTCTAGGCTACATCGTATACACTGTCACTGCTTCCATAAATATTCACTACTAGAGCACCAAATGTGTATTAATCCACAGCTGAAAATAGTCCCCAACAAATACACTATTTATTCTTGTTTGAGCAACGTTTGCTAAAAAATTACAGTGCCCCGCTGTTTCAGGAAACTACTTAGCTTTTTTTAAAAGTGAAATTATATATTTGTGACAAGTTATGTCGTCAGTAGTGGGCTCTGGACTGAATGTCACAGACAGCGTAGGGAAGTCAGAAAGTATTGAGAAACAGACTACGACATTGTCGGTTTTGGACTCTCCGTTCGATTTTAGTCAATACTAAAAACGTGTGAAACGAGAATTCAACATTGATTAGTCTGTCACGCAACTTCCGTACTTAAGTAACGCCACTTAACCCAAACCACAATCTTTTCCTGAACTTAACTAAGTTGTTTCCTGCGAAGACGGAAGTTTATTTTGAAAAGACTGTATGCATGTAACGTGCGAAAATTGACACGTGTTGCTGAAAACCAACACATTCTCATCCCAACCCGTCACATACCGCCCCTTGGCGTCACGCCCCTTGGCGTCACTTTATTTTTGGCATCAAAACCATTATAGTTACCCATGGCGTGACTTTAGGATTAGGCAACAAAACCACTTTAGGTTTAGGAAAAACTACAAGGTTGGGCTTCAAACTACTACATTTGTACAGTACAGTTAAATGACACTGAACGTTGAGAACACGGGACACGAACAGCGGTCTCCTGGAAAAAAGCCTTGTGTTTGTTGGACCCTCCACCTCCCCGCCCGTCCCATGTGTCGCTCTTTAAACTATATCACCACACTCACTCCCGGCGCACTATGTAAGAGCATTTACTGTTGCCGCAGATGGGTTTACATTATAGTTAATGGAACGCTCGGTGTGTTTCATACCGGCGCTAAAGGGTGCCGTGTGCAGCAGTACCGAACGCCGACAGCTGTGACCCAAACTCAATATTTATCAACACCCTAGGAATGAGAACGTGCTAGGAAAACGCACGAAGAATGAACTTTTCTTAAGATATACGAACTATTGTATGAGGATACGTTGAATATGGACAATGTCTCTGAAAAGAGATGTTTCAGTTGAATATTTTCCATACACCTCCTTCACACGTGTTTTTGTGTTTGTAATTTGGGTGAACTAACCCATTAACACATTTCTCCGGTACTCTAACTCTTGTTTTTTTCTATCCTAATCTTCTGAACACCTACGACTAAAAGCTCTAATGCCCTCACTTTTTAGCTGCTAAACTCATTCTAAAACAGAAAATGTTCACATCAACTCACTGCTAATTACATATTTTTGTTTAGCAGAAAACAATCAAAATTGTTCATTTTGTATTATTAACATTATTTCCTCATGCCGTGAAGAGTCACAGTCTCATTCCCTGCCAGTGAGTAGAGAGATTTTCACGAGCCCATCAGACGCAGGGCTTCCAGTAGATATAACCCGTGCTATGGTAATCACATGCTAATCACAGTTAACACCAGCGCAGGGTCCTATACTCTAGATTAATGCATCCGTCGCATATTCACGTTTCCATTAGCATAAATCAGGTTCACCCTGCCTTTGTAATTAGTGTTTTCATGTGAATGATAATAAGATATGGTGATTAGGTCAGGGTACTAGAATGGAAATGACTTGTCAGCTTAGTCGGCCTCAAACTGTTCTGCACACGTCGGACTATCAATATGTGCTTCCTCCAGAAACAATTAATGATGTTGAAAGATAATTGAAGTTTGATAGTTGGATGTGGGCAGCAAAAGTAGACTATTAATCTAATTTCTGCAAGACACTTGATGTATTAGAAGGGAGACATGTATGTAAAAGCACGCCATCACTTTCATCCTCCATACTGTATGTTGTAGTAAAATGTTTTACATAGGCACTCATTTCATTTATAAATGACTGCATGCTTAATAATGTTTAAGAGGTATTCACAACGACACTGAAATTGTGAATTTGAACTTCATTTTTTACTGATTCAAACTGCAAAATCTTATCATGTATATTTGTCTAATTACTAGTCGAACTATCATAGCACTTCATATAAAACACAATCACCTAACAAGTAACATTTCAGTGAGATATAGGGACTTGTTTTTCTTCTTGTTAAGTGAAAACAATACTACTTTTCAGCATAACAGAACACAGAACACTTCCTAATACTAGTGAAATATAGCTCAGAATGAGTTTTCCCATAAGATCTCTTTTTATCTTGAAAGGCCTAACTAGTACATTTCAAAAAAATGTGTTCAATTGGCAGATTTGTTTTACTTATTACAAGCAAAAACGCCTTGTCTTAATTGTTTTTTTTTACTTATTTTTGAAGTGCCTTTTATATTTAGTGACTAACTTGACACTATCTTCAGAAAAGGTCTCTGAATGTCAACTCGATCACTCGCTTTTTTTTGTTTTCTGGATCACACTGCATCCCTGAGGACGAAGTTTTCCAGGCTGCACGACCACATAAAAACATGAGAATGGCATGTGGACCCCCATTCTTGTCCTCCATTAAAGGGATAGTTTGGGTGTTTTGAAGTAGGGTTGTATGAGGTATATGTAGTACTTACAGTAGATGACGTTTGGCGCGTCCCCAGCATCGAGAAACAGACAGAAGCACCGACACCGGAGCAAAGCAATACAGTGCTGTGGACGGGAGGAGCAGAAAAACATATTTCAGATACCTAAAAGAAAGGCTCACCTAAAAAAATTGTATATCCGTTTAAGTGTACGCAATATTTAGAATACTTCCTGCTGGCTTTGGAGAGAGCATAGATAAGTTTCACTTTCAGTTCAATTCGCCGTCGGAAAGGAGAAGGAAAGGGCTGTCTGACAGCAAGATAATACGGTGAAAATATTCTAAATATAGTGTACACTTAAACTGCTTTTTTTAGGTGAGTCTTTCTTTTAGGTGGCTAAAATAAGTTTTTCTGCCATCCCTGTCCACAGCACTGTATTGCTTTGCTCCGGTGCCGGTACTCATGTCTGTTTCTCTAAACTGGGGGCGTGCCGACCGTCATCTACTGTAAGTAATACACCTAATATGGATAAGTACCCCATACAACCCCACTTCAAAACACCCAAACTATCCCTTTAAGTGCATGAAAACTCAAAGGGACCTGCTCTGCCATAGCTTGCACCAACATCCTCATTCACCTCTGTTCTTCTGCCATCAACACACAATAAAAACATGTTTGCAACGTCTGCAGTCAACATTACACCCTTTTTATACGAGGCAGTATGGGAAAAAAAGAGAGCATGTGAGCACGAGGTCACAACACTGAGCCTGCACGTGAATATAAGTGAGAGAGACGATGCGTGCAGGTGCAGTGCACACCTGTGTACTTTGATGAAACGCACCACATAAGCCATAAGGACATGCAGGCAGCAGTGATTGGCCGGAAAGTGGGGTTCAATCTTTGTGGAGTTTTTTGTCTCCCTCGGGACACCCCTTCCACCCCTGACATGGAGCATTCCTCTCAGACTGGTGACCCCACATGACGGACGGCATCCTCCATGCCTATAACCGACTGACTATGAGACCCGCTGCAGCCCCAAGAGACGGAAAGGCAGAGGTTGTGATCAGGAATGTGGGAAAAAAAATAAAACTAAAAAAAAAATGCATGAAAAATGAAAAGGTTTTCAGCGAATTATAAGAGCAGCAGAGTGGGAACATATGAGGTTTAATCAAACCCTAAAGGATCAAAACCACAATCCAAGATTTCATGCCATGATCTTGCATGAGGGAGTTATTTCTCATTCAACCTGACACCCCTGTTTCCATGGTAATTTATGAGGCCTGACCTGTGAATGTGAACGTCCAGCTCCCACCTCCAAAAAACCTTCTTCTTCTTCATGGCTATCATAACCCCCTCTTTGAACAGTTTGGTAGAAGATCACAGCTTTTTCAAAAAAGTCGAAAATGTGAAAACCGATAGTCATGACGAAGCTTTTGGTTTCCCTCTCTTTTTTTTAGGTTAGGGTTAAGGTTGGGATAAAGGTGAAAGTTAGGTCCTTTTTTTGTGGGGAAAATTCTGGTAAAATTGCCATAGATTTCAATTTATTTTCCACTCACTTATTATTATTATTATTATTATTATTATTATTATTATTATTATTACATTTCAAATAAATCAAATTAAAAAAACTATGTATATTGTATTGCTTCAGGGTCCAAACTAAATAATACAAATAAAATAAAATGAAAATAAGAATAAGTAAAAAATAATTTAAAAAAAACAGAAAAACATAGTATAGATTTATTATTATTATTATTATTATTATTATTATTATTATTATTATTATTATTATTATTATTATTATTTTTATTATTATTATTATTGTTTGGTTGTTTTTTCTTGATTTTTAATTATTTTATTTTACTTACTTACTTAATTTTTTTCCTCTTCTTCTCATTTTTATGTATTTATGTGTTTATTTAATTTTATTTAATTTTATTTAATATTATTTTATTTTACTTTATTTTCCCTCACATAAAAGCTTTTGGATTTATGATTGTGCTGTGGCACCTGGTCATTGGTATTGTGTGATGGAGTTATTTTGCATTTTGGAGAACGAAGCACATGTTTTGTTTGACTGAGTCAAAAAAAAAAAAGCAGAAGGGCCAGAAAAGGCAGTTAAAAGGAAGCCACCATATATATTAATTAGCCACTTCTTGCAGACATCATACTGTATATCCAAAAATGTAAAACCATATGGCAGTATACCCTTTATTACCTCCAGTAACATTTGTGAGAGGACTCTGCATCACTCCTGTCAGGCCAGAGGAATAGCTGAATGAGAGATTCTCAAACAGGGGCAGTAATTTGCAGAGTGTGTTTCTAAGTTATTCCAGCTCCCCGCAGCTCAGCAGTGGCTGACCCCTCTCCCCGTCTGTCTGCTAAGAGGCCTACAGGGAGGAATCAGCCCAAATTACCTTTATTGATCCAGAGAGACAGGTGAATACCAAGCAGGTCTCTCTTCTTATCTGTCATCACTCCATCCCCCTCCCCGCCCTGCAAGAGGAGAGAATATAAAAAAGAAACAGGGAGCTGTTATGTGAGAGGAACTATCCAAACCACCACCACCACACGTTACTGTATCAGCCATTGCAGTGATTTAGTGTTCACATTCAGGTTGCTGTGATTAAACTCGCCTTCTCGTTGCTCATCTTGAGTGAACAGGAATGGCGAGCGGCTGTTTTTCTGCCTCCAATCCGCCGTTGTCCTTTCGCCCCAGCATACAAATCACTGTGGCGGTGGAAAAGATACTCCATTAGGTCCAACTCGGAGTTAAATCAATGCGTGACTTATCAAATGAAATAGGGGATTATGAGGTAATCACCTGGCAAACGTTGCTGAAATTGTAATTATCTCCACTGCACACATCTCAGAGAGAGGAGACCAAACTAACTATTTAAGTGGAGGGGCGAGGTAACAAGGTGTAGAAAAGCACAACAGCTATATCTCTTAGATGGCGACGTGAGGCAGAATGTTTATGGGCTGAGAGGAACACCAGAGCAACTCTGTGGTTTCTCTCCTATGAAGGCGTTCACTCCATTGACAGATTTATGCTTCATGTCCTCTATCTCATTACAGCAAAAAGTGCTGCTCAGTCATGTTGCTGCTTAATCACACCGCTGTTTATGTGCATTACATTCTCAGCATGCATGAATGACAGGTGCTACATTAGGTACAGTGCTTTGACAGGATTTACGACATTAATAAATTACACTGAAACAGGAGACAATTTGTAAATAATATAAAATGTAGAATTCAAGATATAAATAAGTAATCTAATAAAATATAAAGTAATATGAAAATAGAATAATTAAATAAATAGAAAATATGTTCTGTAAATAGATAATTTGTTCTGTTTTATGAGTTATACATTTTGGATGATTAAAAATAAAAAATAAAGAAATGAATAAAAAATGAATATAATAAAATAAATAATAATAATAATAATAATAATAATAATAATAATAATAATAATAATAATAAATCCTTAATAAGCTTTTTCTGTTTTTTTTAATTACTTTTATATTACTTTTATTTATTTTTAATATTTATTCTGAACCCTGAAACAATACATATTTAATCAGTACAGTATTTCCCACTGAAAGAATTAAACCCTGATAAGGGATCTTCTTATTGTTAACACAACTTATTTTATTTGAAATTAATTTCTTTATAAAAATCTTGACTACATTTTCTACTGCACTGCGGTGCAATGGCAAATATTGTAAGCCATTTTGTAGCACAACAATTTACAGACATTATTATTATGCATTTTGAAACATAAAATAAACACATTAATGCAATCTAATATTTAATATTCTGTATCTGCATTTATGTCTTAAAAAGTCACATGCCAAACCTTCCAAAATCCTCTCATCTTTTATATATAATGTGGAGTTTGAATTGTCTACACATCCTATAATTGAAAATGATGGTTACTGTTCAAGTGCAACACCGCCCCCTGGTGGAAGAGCTGCTAAGTTACATCACTGGGCCCAAAACAAGCTGAAATCTCACTTTTGGCTCTCTTCCCCCACCTGTCGGTCAGGTGCACTCATTGTACTGTTGTAGCACCAAATAACCAAAGGGCAACAACAGAAGTGATTAGGGGCCCTGTCAGGATTTTCCAGTTTTTCAATGTGAAGAAGAAGCAGAAGAAGAATATGAAGAAGAAGAGGGGAACTTTAGTTGTACTGGTTCTACTGTGAACAAGCAACAACTGGTGCTCACACATAGACGGCTGAATGTTGACAGTTCGGTGACACCGGTGCACACACACTAAACCGACAAACATCACCAAACTGGTTGTTTGACAGCAGATGTTTGCATCCAAGGCACATTATTTAATATTCACTGTGTCACTGCTTTGACAGTATTTTGAAATAATTCCTGTACCCCCTAAACAATCTTCCATGACATCCACTGCAAACATCATTAAAGTTGGAGAAAGGCAGTACTTACTGTTCTTTTCCATCATCATCCATCAGTGCATGGTTAATCACTTCATTCATAGATGCAAAACAGAAACATTCTGTATCATCAAACAAACTTTCTACTCCAAACAAAAGCAGCACTTCCTATCTGCATGCACAAACTTGTACATGAGCAGAAACACAGTGCCCTCTTTTGGTTCACAACTGAACTACCTTGGAAAACACAACCAGCCATATAAATTTAGACTAACCAACTATCAAAACCGGTCTGACAACAGCAAGCCCTGCTCTGTCCTCGGTGCCAAGCAGAGGTGTGACTGTGAGAAGCTGCTGCATGAGGTTCAGCCTCAGCTCGGCTGTGTCACACTTCGTCACCTCTTTCTGGTGTCTGTGATCACGCCAGTCAAAGTTCACGGGGGGGCAGGCCAGCAGTCACACTCTCCAAATGAGCTTTAATTACAAAAAGCAACATCTTCAGTGACAATATTATTGCATAATCATGAATAACTCCATTTTCAGTAGCACCAAATTGTGACAATTGCAAATGATAACTTTTAAAGGATAATGTAGATCCTAAGTAGACAGACTGAGCCAGGGGAAGATTGACATCTATCTCTATATATTCTATAATAAAACCTGGCTATAACTTATTATAATCTGCTACTGTATTCAGAGGCAAAGAGAGGGCGCATGGCAGTTAGTGACACTTGTGAGCTCAGAGGTCAACCTCTGGGAGTGAACAGCGTATTGTGTTATATTCCTCACGCCCAACTTCGCACCAGCTCCTGCGGGAAAGGGCAGCATGTGTCTGAAAAAGTTGAAACTGTTCAAAGTTCACCAAAGTTCACAAAGTTATGTTGGAATAGGACAGCATGTAAAAGGTCAAAACAAAAAAATGTTAGTTATAAATGAAAGTTATCACATGTGTACGTGTATTTCATTGTAAACACTTTGCTTCACAATCCTTCACAACCACATTCTAGGCCTTAAACTGCCCGGTACAGCTACATGTAGTGCTGTGACTGCATGTGTAACTTCAGAATCAGAATCAGATTTATATGCCAAGTGCACACATGCAAGGAATTTGACTCCGGTTTGATGCATCTCTCACGAAAACCTAACAGATAGGGACAAGGACAACAAAGCTGGACAAATAAAGGTGAGGAATAGACAGGACTGTTATGTACACAAGTAGTGAAAAAATAGGTGTATATATAAATATTATATAAATACATATGAAAAAGCACCAATTATCAACAATTAAATAGGAAATAAGATAAAACGTCTGTATACAAGTCAGTGTTCTAAGTTGTAAACTATACAAATAGTGCAAAGAAATAAATACTGAATGGATATACATGGACTGGATGATTATGAACAGTATGTATTCTACCACTAAACACAAGGTAATGTTTGTATATGTAGATAAACTCACTAAGAAATGTCTGCTAATCTCTTTTTTTCCCTGCGTATGTACAGGTGAGGTGTATGTATATATATTCGTATGTACAGTATGTCTGTATTTATTTATATTTTTTTTATTTTATTTTTTTATTGTTTTCTTCTGTTTTTTTTAGATTATTCGTAAATTGTTTTTTTGTTTTTATTTCTTTTATTATTTTCTGTATTTCTTTTTTTTCTAATTTACAATCATTTTTTTCACACTAAAGTTCTGTTAACTCCTGCAATAAAATAAAAATAAATAAATGTCTGCTTGAGTTGACCTAAAGCTTGTGCAGTAAAGGTTATAAGTTCATTAGACAGGGCTTCGGTCCCTGGCTGGTTTTATATTTAACTCCGGAGGTGAGTAAATTTCACACCCAAGTTAAGTGACACTCCTGAAAGCAGCAGCTCTGACACCTGGGCCTGGGAAAGTCTCGGCCATGCAGGCCGGGGTTGAAGAGGTTATCAGAGCGTCATCACCGACTCCTAATGTCAGGTCTGCATATGAATATTCAGTTTCATCTGGATGCTCAGCAGCCACCCGTACGCATCATCTCTTGCTCTGGAAAACACTCAGTAGAACCTTGATAGTTGCTTCACACCTCCACAGTCTTCATACTTTTGAGTTTTTGTATCAATGTGGGTGTGAAAACTAAAAATGTGAACAAAACAACAGTTTGTTAATTTATTATAAAGGTCTTGCTTGTTATTAGAATACAGCAGTCTGTCCAGTGGAGGTCAGTAGTTCAGTGGCAGTCAGAGGCCACCGTGTTTCACGTTAATAAGGTGTTTGAGCTTTGCACCCTGCAAAACACCCTGAGATGATCCCAAGGGTTCCCACGGTAAAGGAGTGGCACCGGGGTGAGTTGAAGGGTTCAAGTCATTAAGACAGAAATGCAAAATGTGTAAACAATAACTTCCATGATAATATATCTTTATTGAACACAGACTGCATATTAGATAACAAGGCTGTATACATGTTTTGAAGTTCTAACCGTGCACTTAATTGTATCATATTCAACAATATGCTTCCTATAGTTAACAGGAACTTTGAAGTAAGAGCATCATGATCACCTGCAATATGCAATGCGTCGAAACGCCTATTCTAAAAAAGGTCATAAACCATTTTTTGTGGTTTAAAATCCAACTGTATAACAATATGCACATCTACCAGCAGTATTAAAATGAAATGTATTTAAATTTTTCATATTTTTTTCGTGTTTATATATAAGAGCAATTGTAATGTCCCAATTTCTCCCCAAAGTATTTCTGATTCTGATATTCATTCTCGCGTGTTCCATCCTGTGAGTGGAGGAAAGAAAACACTTTTTATACTATGGCATAAATCTTTTGGTGGCAAACCGCACATCTCTAGAGAGTCTGTCCTGATGTTTAGAAAGAGAATATTTAAAATCAAAACCACATATTCTGACTGATTTTTGTCTAAAGCTGGTAGTTTCATTGTCTACAAACATTTTCCCTGAGTCTATCTCACAGCCACACTTCGTCACCTCTTTCTGGTGTCTGTGATCACACCAGTTAAAGTTCACGGGGGGAAGGCCAGCAGTCTCACTCTCCAAATGAGCTTTCATTACAAGATTACAAAAAAAATCTGTCACGAGTACTCGATTTTGAGTTCGAATTGCTTAGAAAGTTATCACTTTTAAAGGATAATAATGATTTACAAAGGTATATCTAAAGTAGACAGACTGGACCAGGGGAAGATTGATATCAATCTCTTTATATTCTACATTAAAACCTGATGTCTATAATTTATTATTACAGGCTGGTGTATTCGGACGCAAAGAGAGGGTGCATGGCAGTTAGTGACACATGTGAGTGCAGAGGTCAACCCGTGTGACTGAACAGCGTTCACCCCCTCAGGTGTTTAGTCCTCACGCCCAACTTCGCACCAGCTCCTGGGAAAAGTTGAAACCGTGCAAAGTTCACCAAAGCTCACAAAGTTATGTCGGGATAGGACGGCATGTAAAAAGGTCAAAAACAAAAAAGAAGTTATCACGTGTAGCATGTGTATTTCATTATAAACACTAAAAACATGCCTGAAACTGCCTGGTACAGCTACAGTGTTGTGACTGTATATAATTTTCTTCATTTCAGCAATGTGTAGCTTCTACCACTAAACACAAGGTCATGTAAGTATATGCGGAGTAACCCACTACATATGTTCAGGTGTATGTAAACATTTGTATAAATACAGTATATATGTGTATGTATAAGGTGGGAAATGCATGATAAAGTCCTGCATCAATACCTCATCCCGGGTCTCTCCTCAGGGAAACTTCTATTTTTTAAGTTTTGATAGTTTTGATATTGTCCTTACATGGTGCAATTCCAAATTAAATAGTGTTTCAGTTGATTGGATCTCCAGATGAGATATAATGTTGTCAGGTGTAGTCTGTAGTGATGTCATAATACATCAATACACAATGTACAGCGAGCAGGAGGAACAAAGGGTCAATAGAGGCCCAACAGATTATTTCTGCCTCTGCAGGCCCCTGAAATGTGTTCATCATCCAGCCCCGACTGTTCTGTCTTGGTTTGTTTTTTTGTATAGTTTGTTAAAGTTGGAATGACAAAAATGTTATTAGGATTTTAACATTCAATCAATAATTTATGTGCTATTAAATCTATAATCTATACTGCATTTATGTTGTACATTTCAAGAAATATTTATTTTGTTAATTCTTATTCATACTATTCATGCATTTATATTTAACACATTTAATGGACCCCACTTCTCAGAATTTTTTATTTACTGATTTACACAGTGGTTATATATTGTATGTGTTTGATGCACATATTTGGACATATTTCTTATATTTTTTATTATTTATTTATATTACTCTACATGTATTGTGTTGTAGTGTAGCATTATGTACATCACTTACATTTTCTATTTTTCTTATATTTCTTCATGCTTAAAGGTCCCATATTATAAAAAAGTGAGATTTTCATGTTTTTTTATCATAAAGCAGGCTTAAGTCCTATATAAATACTGTGAAAGTATCGAAACACTCAATCCACAGGGAAATACACACAGCCCGTATTCAGAAACTCTGCATTTGAAACAACCAGTCAGGAATTCTGCCCATTCGTGATGTCACGAATATACAATATTTTGACCCTTGAGACAATTTTAAACGTAAGCATTCTAAATGTGTCCCAGTTTATTCCTGTTGTAGTGTATGTGAACGTCATCAGCTGACAGGAAGTAAACATGGACCCAAGCCGTTGCCTAGCAACGCAATTCTGTTGCAATTCCGTCGAAATGCGCTAAAACGGAGCGTTCCAGAGAGAGGATAAATACAGGCATATTCAGGCTGACAGTATGAGGAAAATAACGTTTTTTTTTTAACATTACAGCATGTAAACATGTTCTAGTGGAAACACAAAATACAAGTATGAACCTGAAAATGAGCATGATATGGGACCTTTAAGAGCAACTGTAACATCCCAGTTTGCCCCCAAAATATCTCTGATTCTGGCTCTGATATTCTTCTATTACTTCATGTTCCACCATGTGAGTGGAGGAAAGAAAACACTTTTTTATAGTATGGCATAAATACATCTTTTGGTATAGCAAACCCACATCTCTAGAGAGTATTATATCCTGTATGGAAAAATAATTCTTCAAGTGAAAACCACATTAAATAATCATTTTCTGACTCTGCCAGTGATTTTTTGTCTGATAAGCTGGTGGTTTCATTGGAGGTCTCCTGACACGGTTGGTTGACACCTTCCACGTGTCACTGCAGTTTCCACACTTCTTCAGGCGACACTGCGCAGGAAATGGAGCGTTTAGCACCTTTGCACCTTCTCCATGGGAAAAGAGCTGTTCAGCCACAAGCAGGCAGATGTGTCAGATAAATCCTATACCCTGCTACAACTTCTAAGAAATAAAGTAACTAAGATGTACCTGTGAGCTCCAAGAAATGGGCTAAGTGTGAGGAAAATTATATTTAATAGAGATACTTCAATGAAAAAGCTGATAGAAAAATAAACATTATGCAAAGACATAAATAAATAAATAATCCTGGTGTCTGATTTCCTGACTTTCAAATAAAATTCCTCAACAACTCAATTCACTATTTATTTCTGTAATAACTGATTGGATTTCCACTGTAAAGGTCTGTCACTATAACTACAGAAAATAATCTCCATTCAAATAAATAATGAAGCCTCAGACAACGACGTTTCATTTCATGCATTTTATTGCAATTCTCAACGACGTACAAAAGAGGTAGACATGTTAGAGGAATAACTTAAGCATTGTTTGGTATAGAAGTAGAAAAAAAAGGTCTATTTACATTTATTTACAGTAATAAGTTAAAAGAAATATATTATGACATTATGCAGCAGTTCGTTTAGAGGCTTGAGAGAGAGAGAGACACATTTCAGTTCAGCTCCTTCTCCATCTCCTCCTCTTCATCATCGCTGTCTTCATCGCTGCTGGAGTCCTCGTAAGGACAGATGGTCGCCTGGACTGGATAGTTACGCAGCATCATTTCTGCATCCTGGTACAGATAATCGAAACATCTCGATTTGGGCCAGTACAACCTTTAAAAAAAAAGAGAACAGTATTAATACAAATAAATAACTTGCAGAATAATTAAAAATAATTTAATTAAAAAAAAAGAAAAACCTCTACTTACTTCACTGGGTGAACGACCTGAGGAGTTTTGGGCTGTTGTGCAGCAGAAAGTTCTCCTTGAGTCTGAAAGTTGAAACAAAGCGACCATGTTAAGCTTTTTATCCATTAAAAAACGGGCAATTCAAAGTGCTTTACTTAAACATTCAAGAACATTGCGACAAAGTGCAAAAGAACATTAAGATATAATTAAAACAGTTATAAAAACATAAAAACATTAAAGATTAGAAAATAAAAACAACTTAAAAATAAAAGCTAGGATAGAAGCTAAAATAGAATATAACACACAAAAGTAAAAGCTCTAGTGCAGTATAATATAGTTTGAACTTGGAAACCATCAGATCAAGTCGTCTGAAACTCACCCTAAACTCAGTTCTGTCCTCTGTTCCTGTCCATGGTCTCCACATAGGACCGCACTGCTGAGAAACATTGTCTCCAGAAAAAGCAGAAGTTAATCCACCGTTGGTATTAAGAGTCTCCATGGTTCCTCGTATAGTGTTCAGTCCTGCTGTTAAGTCCTCAGAGTGATGTGAGAGACTGAAGGCAGGAAACCTTCCTATTTATCATTTATCAGGTCCCCAGCAGGACCCGGTGCCAAATTGCGCTTTCACGCGTCTCCAAGTGTCTCCAAGTGTCTCCATGCGCCACGGTGTTCAGGTGCGAAGTCACACTTCAGCAAACTCCAACCAAACTCCAGCCATATGGTCAACTTTCTTTCTTAATATCGAGTGTAGAGTTAAAAAAAAACATCTTTTGTAAGAGATTGGCCTATTTGGAACACATTTCACCTTCAAGTCTTCACCTTCGGAAGATTCACACTTCCGAAGGTGAAAACTAACATATTGAAAAGTACTGTAGTGTACAGAGCAATGGTGAAGTGGAACACTCTGCCTGGGTATATCATTCAAGAAAATAGCAAAAATCAATTTAAAATATTATTGAAAAAACATCTCCTAGATGAACAGCTTTCTGTGTCTGCTGATATTTAGCCAACATCAAATCATAAAAAGTTTAATGTTGGATAAATACAAAGTCCCGTTAATACTTATGGTAAAAGAAGTTGTTTCTTGTTCTGTTTTTGTATGTTTTTGTATTTTGACATAATATGTTATGGTCCAACCACTAATGAATCATATTTACCTCTGTACTCTGTGAATAGTATTAACTTGAACCTACAGGTACTGTGTTGTGTGTTGGGTTGTGTCTTAAATATTGTTGTGTTTTGTTGCTGTCGCTTTTGATGTTGTGGTCATTGTTGGTACAGATTGTAATGTGATTGTGTACTGAAATGTAGCCTAACAGTTCAAAGTGATTTAAGTGGACTCCAGGAAGAATAGCTGGGCTTCAGCCACAGCTAATGGAGATCCGAATAAAAGAAGAAGAAGAACATTTCCGAGATGAAATGTATATCTGATTAGATGTTAAAGCCTCTTCATCCACCATGTATAGCTTGTTAAGTGGTTGAGCATATAACGTAGAAGTATCATTTTTAGTTCTAACAGGCCTAAATAATAGTGATATGATGTCAATAAGGTTTGTGTTTATAAATTAAAATCCAACAATAGTTGTCCATGTATCTGTTTTTCTGTTTTTTATTTTTTTCCACTCACAATGTTGTTTGGTTACGATTGCCCAGAAGTCATTATAGATATTTAAATCAATATCCTCCTCACAAACACCAACCATACACACACACACACTTGTCTTTTTTGATATATTTACTGTATTGTTATTGTTGTTATTATATATATATATTGTCCTAATTGTTTGTTATCACTATTATGTAGTCATATTATTTCTTTATATTAATCTTGTCTCTAGGTGGAGGCTTCAGATAAGCCCAGTGTTTTTTTTTGCCTCTTCCTGTACTGTATATTATTCATTTATTTTTTTATGGTTATGTTGTATAGTCTTAAATTGTGCAAAACAAATAAACAAAATAAACAAACAAATAGTTCAGTTTGGTTCCTTAACTTCTTGTTGATAAAAAAAACTTGCTCTTCAAACTCTTTAACCCCTTCACCTTTTCAGTGTCTCTCCGTCTGTGCAGCCATTTGTGTGTGTGAGGTGTGAAGAAACACGTGCCCTACTGTCAGTGCACGCTGAGTGGGATGATGGAAGAAGGCTCGTGCGCACTGAGGGGGGGTTGACACGCGCCAGCCTTTTGTATACACAGCAGCAGGAGGCTGATAGATAGCTGCTGCACCTCAGCAGATGGATGTAAAGCCTGAACGCATCACACACTCCCATATGGAAACCTAATATAAGTGTATGTTATACAACTTCTATATATACATAAGAGCTCCACTTGTCAGCCTTTGTGAGGAAGACCTTTGGAAGTTCATTGCCTCATTCTTTCTTTGTGATAAGTGTTTCCTGTCATTGCACCAGTGGGGGGCAGTGTGGGGCTGCCGCATGCTGGGATGAGATGACGATGGGAGAATATTTGACACATTGGTGTTAAAATATCCAGTCAGTGGTGGAAGAACTAGTCAGATCCTTTACTTAAGTCAAGTACTAATACCACATTGTGAAAATACTCCACTACAAGTACATTCCTTCCATTCAATTCCATTGAAACTGGGAAAGTTTCTGAATATTTTCACTTTAACGTTGGCTTCAAACACTTGATTTTAATGTGTTTTGTATGATATTATGCTATGTATTTATTTTGCATTTGTTTTATGTTGTGTGGCGTCTGAAACTTTAATGTATGTTTAAATGCTGCTGTCTTGGCCAGGTCTCTCTTGCAAAAAAGATTATTAATCTAAATGAGTACTACCTGGTTAAATAAAGGTTAAATAAAAATAAAAAATACATTCAGTACATAAGTTAAAGTATGTAATATGATCAGCAAAATGTACCCTCTGAGAGACTTTACTGTCTTTCAGAGGCTGTAAAAGGCTCAGTTTTAGAGCTAAGGGGAAGATATTGATGTCATATGAAACTAGAAAACCTAAGGATCCATTGGTACCAACCATGTCATTGCTAAATTTGGGAGTGGAAAAACTGTCATGGCCATTTTCAAAGCGGGGTCTCTTGACCTCTGACCTCAAGATATGTGAATGAAAATGGGTTCCATGGGTATCCCACGAGTCCCCCCTTTATGCTGGCCTTTATGATAATCCCATGCAGCTTTGGGCAATAACTATCCAGTTGTTTGCATGCAGTACAAATGTGTTATTTTCACCTGTTCTAAAAATGGTGTATTTGAATATTTCTGCATACTGGGGTCCCGAAACAGTCTGGAAACTGCATAAATTGGGTATTTTAATTCTTGCAGAAATCTCAAAATGTCTCGAGTTTTTTATACCAAATCACAGCATGGCTTTTTCTGTGGTGTTCCTCAAGGTCTTGGTGTCTTAATGTGCTATTTTGGAGGGATTATTGATAATTTCTATCAATTCTCGATTGGTAAAAAATGGTTAAATTTAACACCAAATCTGCATAATTGGTATCAACCCAAAAATAGCTGCAACATCTTATGAGACATAATAGAGCATGGGAATGGTACTTCTATCATCATGTTCTAAACCCTTATACACTTTTATAATTTATTTATTTATTAATTCATGTTTATTTCTGATTTATGACCAGAACAACTTGACATTCAGGTCTGAGCATCTCAAATTAATCTTCAGGTTCCCAGCTTTCAGATGATGTACACCACTTCTATGTGACATCTACTGTTGACCTTCTATCTCCCCCTAAAGACCCCCTGTACCCCCCTAAAAAAAGTCAAAAATGGGTCTATGTGGGTTTCAAAGGGTTAAAGTGTTGTTGTCAGTGTCTTACTATTATATATTGTGTTTTTGAATTAATATTACTGCCACATTATGCCACATTTTACTGCTGTACTTGTTTAGGGTTGTTCTCATTTTAACTACTGTTGCAAATATCTGCCCAAAGATACAATGCAAGTAGCTTCCTGAGAGCACAGTAGGCCCCATTATGTGTGTGTTTTCATCATGCCGCATTTGTAAGTAGCACTTGTTAAAATGTATACTGTAGAAGGCCTGAAAAGAAAGTGTCTACATCTAAAAGGTGCACTGTGGATGACCAGCATTGAATTTCTTTAAGCTCCATCCACATCACAACACTCTGGCTCTCCAGGGAACAAGCAGTCAGAGCTTTGGCACCACTGAGGTCTTCATACAGACCTTCCTCCTCTTTTTCTGCTCTGGAGCTAATTGGACACACTGCTGGTTTCTTTTGTGTTATTCACTCCTTTACTATACTTTGTAATATAATGGCAACAAAAAAACCCATATATGGACGCATTACTATTCAAACACATATGCGCAAACGGGACCTTTGCCTTCATGTTCACAAAATGGGCACATTAATGCAATACTTGTGAAAAGATTTTTGCCATATATACGTATATTATAGTAAAACTAGGGCAGCATGTTCAGAGTGTTTTCATGTGTTTCAAAAAGATACATCTTGCATGTTTTGAACATTGTAGTGACAGCTCTTCAAAACACACATTGCACATTTTGACCGAACACTGCAAAGTATGTCACAGAGCGAATAAAAAGAAAACATACAAAAGAAGCAGGAAGAGTAAATGTGAGGTGTCAGTCAGCTCTGAATGAAGCAAAATTGAAATTCCCTGCCAAGACCTCGGAAAATACAGCCCACACTACCACACACACACACACACACATGCAAGAATGGACAAAATACTAAGGATGCTCATCATGGAGAAAAACTATAACTGATTACAATTAGGGCTGTCAATAGATACAAATATTTAATCACGATTAATCACATGATTGTCCTATTCATCACGATTAATCGCAAATTAATCACAAATTTTGTATCTGTTCAAAATGTATTTAATACTCTTATCAACATGGGAGTGGGCAAATATGCTTGCTTTATGCAAATGTATGTATATATTTATTATTGGAACAATTAACAACACAAAACAATGACAAATATTGTCCAGAAACCCTCACAGGTACTGCATTTAGCATAAAAACTATAAATCATAACGTGGCAAACTCAAGCCCAACAGGCAACAACAGCTGTCAGTGTGTCAGTGTGCTGACTTGACTATGACTTGCCCCAAACTGCATGTGATTATCATAAAGTGGGCATGTCTGTAAAAGGGAGACTTGTGGGTACCCATAGAACCCATTTTCATTCACATATCTTGAGGTCAGAGGTCAAGGGACCCCTTTGAAAATGGCCATGACAGTTTTCCTTGCCAAAATGTAGCTAAATTTAACCTCAACAAGTCAGAATGACATGGTTGGTACCAATGGATTCCTTATGTTTTCTAGTTTCATATGATACCAGTATCATCACGCATCATCTCGCTTTAAAACTGAGCCCAATACAACCTCCGAAAGCTCAATCGTGTTAATGCGTTAAAGAAATTAGTGCCGTTAAAACGAATATGCGTTAACGTGTTATTATCGCGTTAACTTTGACAGCCCTAATTAAAATAAATCAATAACAAAGGATGAGACGGAGATAAAGAGACGCAGATGACACAAAGAAGAAGCTGCAGCTCAACATCAGGGAGATGTATGAATGTTTCAGACATCCGCTGTTTTCTTCCTGCTGAAATTAACCAAGAGACTGGACCTGCCTGACTGAAAAGTTCACCATTTACCAAGACCCCTTCTTTATATAGCTTCTCCTCGTATAACCACCATCACCTCTAGTGCTCTGCTTCTGTCTCGCTTTCACTTTTTCCTTTCTCTGTGGCCTATTATTCGTAGGTTATAATCCGTCTTTTTTTGCCCAAGTCATTTAACACTTACAAAGACTCTCAATACTTCCCTCCAAAAAAAACAATCCCTCTCCATGGCAACAGTCAAGCTCTAATAACATCATTTTCTAGTCGTCCATTCAGTAAAGCCTTATCTTTTTATCTTTGCTTAGTGCGCCGTCACAGTCACAGATTTAAATGTGTTCCAAAAAATGTTCATGAACTCATTCTCTCTCCACCAACTAGAAATCAAGTTTATCACACAGCCTAGACATAAAATGTCTAATAATGATACCTTCATGGTTCCCATGGTTCCCACGGTCCAGCTTCCAGTCATATTTTTGTGCTGGGCTCCTGTTTTTAATTCATTTTTGTGTTTTAGTTGAGAGGCTGATTTGAAGCACTCACCTCAGTGTTGTACTCAATGATACTGAATGGAAAACATGTTGATGCCATGCACTAGAGGTAGCAGTACTTTTAGGGTTTGCTTATATTGATATTTTCAGTAGTGGTTGGTTCATGCTGGGATATTGATAAAAAACAACACAATGTTCTGAAAGATTCCTGTTGTTTTCCTGGAAATGAGAAGTTATCTATCTATAAGATTCATCTTTAATGAAGAGAGAACATGTTGAGATGTTGTTGCTCTCCTCCTCCCTGGCCTGCATTCACACTCCAACAGTTTCCTCCAAACACGCAGTATAGTTGTTGAGTTTTGTTTTGTCCTTATTGAACAGAACTTGGAGTTATTTAGTAAAATAATGGAGAAGCAGTCTCAACCATAACACAAATCTGAAAAGCAAACATTTTCAGAATCTACTATTTTCCACTTGAAGTGAAACACTTCACACTCTCCAAACTGGAGCGAACTTTTATCGGTTCTGTTTGGAGGTTATTCATTTTACATCAAGTAGCAATCCAAGACAGAAAAATACAAATCTGAGGAGTCAAAAATCCCTTTGCAAGGACCCAGAGACTGTGGACATCAATGCAAACCACAGCAAAAGAACATGATAAAATGTTATCTAGGGTGCACTTCCAGTGGAAAAAAACATGATGAAATGACCTCTAGAGTGCCCTTCCAGTGTAGAAAATGTGATGAAGTGCCCTCTAGGATGCCCTTAAAATTGAGAAAACAGGCTACCCTACATGCTGGACAACTTCCTGCGTGCTGGTGCCCCAATGCGTGCCCTTTTTATATTTTGAGTCCCACTGCTTTGTGTAGACCCATTATTTTAAAGTGCCTTGAACCTCGCACTGTCAAGCTCTCCTTATTAAGACCTAAAAATTAGGTCTATGTTTAGAATCTCCATGGACTTCTGATGATACAGTAAGACCTAACATATATGCCCTATATGATATGCCCTATATGCCCGACAGTAAATCAGAATCAGCTTTACAGCCGAGGACGTTTTCACATAGAAGGAATTTGCCTCATTATTTTGGTGCATAACAGTCCCAATGAATATAGTAAGAGAAAAGAAAAAACAAGTACTGCAAAAGTCAAGAATCATAAATATAAAATAGAAATTTACAATAAAATATATCTGTTTTTAGAATAAAAAAGAGCTGTGCAGTGTTGAAAACGAAGAATGTGCAAATAGATATTCCAGTCACACTAGACTATTTGTTAAATGTCTTCCAGGGAATTGAACTTTGCTCTCGTTACTGTAGCGAGTAATGCCGGGGCTCAGGGTGACTCCTGGCCTAACAAGGAAAACATTCCTCCATGTGACAACAGGAGGGAGGAGAAGCGAGTCCCGGGTTCATTACTAAAGAGGAGATGCTGCTGCTGCACGGCACGCTAATACCACCTTCCTGCTTCCAGCTTGCAATTATAGAGCTTATTATGTATGGGTTCTTTTTAAGGAAAAAGGCTTTGTCGGTGCGAACAGTCCTTTTTAAAAAAGTGCATCACCATCTAATCAATAAAGAGCTGTTTGTGTCCCATCTCATAATCAATTTTCATGTGATTCATACTGGGAGTAAATTTGCTAAACAACGTCATCATGATTTCCTCTCGTGGACTCACAAGAGCTCATTTCATTCACACATCAGCTTCCATTGAGATGTAGATTGTAAACACGCAGTAATGATTGTGAGACACTGCATGTCTTCCTTTTAGTATTTGCATTCTGGAGAGAGCATTTTCTTCGTGTGCATGATCCTTCCAGAATACTAAATGATCAGTGACCACCAAGGCGCTGGGCCTGGAGGTAGTTAATAACAACTGAGCTGCAGAAGGAACAGTGCATTGTCCATCCATCAGTTGTCCATGGCACTTTAAACAATCTATATAATCATCCTTTAAAGATTTACCTCAGCTAACACAGAACATGTTTATGTGTGTTTACATGGCTTTCTATGAGCTTTGAGTTCTGAGAATAGGCTATACACAAGGTCAGGCTGATCCAGATTCTGGTTTAATTGAAGTCCTGAGGGTTCCCTTGGAAACGATCCGACGGGATGAAAGTGCGTGGTGAGTAGAAGCAAACAAAATAAGAGAAAAACAGGAACAAATACTGTAAATTGCATTGCGAACCATAAAAGCATGAAAAATCGATAACTCGGAAAACAAGACGTTGTACCATGGTCACAGAGTGAGCAAGACTATTTTGTACAGTTATGCTTCTATGGCTTTCAGTTAAAGAGCTACAACTCTATGATGGTAAGGTGTGCATGCCATAATAACTTGTGTTTCTTTCTTCATCTCAGTCACTGACCCTCTACCACAGAGCAAAGACTAAAAATCCCAGAGCGAGGGTAAAGATGACAGCGCTGAAGTCTTTTCCCTTCTGCTCTGCACTGGGATTAACCTCAGCAACTGCTCAATGTGCAGCAAGGTTGTGGGTTTATGCTGACAAAAACAGATTTGGAAGGCTCATCCATCAACAGCTGATGCACTGAAAAATCACACTTGTGAGACTCAATGCAGATGACAAAGAGGAAAGAGAGAGTCTTTAAGATTGATGCTGCAGAGCGAGAAGGGAAATAGTGCCGGTTTAAGTGTGTGTCTGAGTGCTGTATGTGAAAGTGGATGTGCAACAGGGAAGCCTCAGTATTAATGAATTCAAGCTTGTAGAGATTGTTGTTCTGCACAGGTCGAGACTGATCGGGGAATTAGGATCCAATTAATTAGTGAGTGAATGTTTATTTTCTCTTTGGGAAAAAGACAGGAAGAAATTAAAAGACAAGACGGGACAAGAAAGCTCTTATCTCGAGCAGTCAAGGCTGAGACTTCACTGACTTTATCTCAGCAACATCAGAATTATGCATCGCGCGTAACAACATTGCTGATGCAGAACCTATGAATATTTCTTATGAAGTCTTGAATGTTTCTATTCCCCTATTCCCAGATAGACAGATTCAGAGCAGTCTCTGACTGGGTGGGTGGGCGGTAGTAGCTTTAAAGCTGTAGAGCAGATTTGTGACCAGAATGCAATTGAGTAAATGAAGCAAGTGAAGATAAATTGGGCTACAAGCAGGAAAAGAGCAGGCTGGTTCTCGATCTAAGAGAGTCCACCAATTAGTCGGTGAGGAACGCAAACGCCAAAAGCGTTACAGGCCGGAAGTGGAAAGCCCAAACTGTGGTCGATCAAGCGCCGAGAACTTGTTGGCAGGGTCCAGGTAGTGAGGGCAGGTCCAATGCCAACAGGAAAGAGAGAAAGAAGATGGTGGTAGCAGAGGTGACAAGGATGGAGGAAGAGCGCTACAAGATCAAGGCCGTAGGGCAAACAAGGAGGCTGGAGAACCTGGAACAGGGTTGTTGACCGGAAAGTCAGTTGGTCAGATTTGTGGAAGATCCCACAGGCAAGACTCAGCTTCCTTATCAAGTCAACCTGTGACACCCTTCCCAGTCTTCGGAACCGTGGTTTGGGAATGAGGAACGCTGCTTGCTCTGCAACGCCCCCAATGCAAGCCTCCAGCACATCTTGTCAAGCTGCAAGACCGCGCTATCACAGGGGTGCTACAGGTGGCGTCATGACCAGGTCCCGAGAAAGCTGGCCGAGGTGCTGGAGGGGCGCAGATATGAAAGCAGGGGATGAAGCACCAGGCTGAGAGAAACACTTTACCCGACCACATGTGGAAAATGAGAGTCAATCTTGGCAGGCAGCTCCATTTGCCCAGCGTGATTACCACCAAGTACTCAGAACTGACTGCTGAGTGCATGGAGGCTGGCTTGAAGTCCACCATCTTCCCAGTGGAGGTTGGTTGCTATGGCTTCGTGAGGCTGTCAACCATCCAGCTGCTGAGGGATGTAGCAGTGACAGGAAGAAAGATGAAGAAGGCAACAAAGGGACTGGCAGTGGAGGCGGAGAAGGGCAGCTTTTGGCCGCATGGGCTGAGGACAAATGGTGGGGAAAGAACATCTAACCCAAAAGCCAGGTGCAGGGAGCGACAGGAAGAAGTTCCCTGTCACTGCTCCGCCACCAGGAGACGTTTCACGATTAAAGGAGCGAAACGTCGAGGAATGATGGTTCCTGGCTGCAGCTGGAATCTTGGGTTTACTTCTTTACATCTTGAATGTACTGGCCTATATGCAAACACAGAGTGTATTGATGAATGAGTGTGAAGCAGAGTGATGAAATGCAGAAACTAAATACACAGCCTTTCAAAAATGCAACCTCAATTGTCTGGCTTTAACGCTTCATTAGGCAAAACGTTTTTGGCATCATTGGGCAAAAAATCCGCAATAATCTTTCAGCATATTGTAATTAAAGTGTTCTGAGAGAAAACTAGACTTCTGCACCTCCTCATGGCTCTGTTTTCAGGCTTTAAAAACTCTAGCCCATGATGGGAAACTTTGGCCAATCACAAATCATTTCAGAGTTAAAGAGCGTTCCTATTGGCTGTTCATTCAACGGAGGCAGCTGTCAATCACTCGCGAACTCCGATCAAACTAGGCAGCGATGATCAAATATCAATCAATATTCTGTTACTGTAATGCCTATTTCTCGATGTTTTCAGGAATATCTTGTAGTGCACTGTTTAGCTGTAAAATGAGAAAGTTTGCTGTTCTCAACATGGCTGCCGGGTCACAACTCTCTCGTTTTCTCCGTTTGATCGGAGTTTTGAGTCCGACTTTACATCAGTCTGGGTCAGCGATAGATTATGCTGAACATCATATTGGCGACGGGTATGACCATCACAATGGGGCTTCAAATTATCAGTGTATATTGGCACTGTGTCAGAAATCCACACTGAAACCTGCTTTTGAGAATATCATTCCAATTATTTTCACAAGTGTAACAGCCTGTTTTGAAGTTAAATTAGTACAAGTAAAGTGCATTTTTAATAACTAAACCTTGCTGTAAAAATAAAGACACCCCGTAAAACAAATCTGACATTTTGAAAGCAAAGCAATAAAAACATTACTTTATTAGAGACTGGAGATCCATTGTAGATGAGGAGCTGGAGCTTAACAGTTATTAAATTCAGAAGGCTAGGTGCATAGAGAAAACAGTATCATATTTTGAAGAGGCGTCTTCTTTACAGTTGGTAATTGCATTCAGCACATCAGTTGATGACACACAGCGCTTTCACTCCTGACAAGTAACTTTGACCATGTAGCTGCCAGCTACTATTGGACACATTTCTTTATAGATCAAAGCATCGACTGTGAAAACAGCACAGCGTATCATCTCACCATGACCACCACCGTGATGGCTTAAGAAGAACAAGGCAACAGCCCAGATAATAACAGACCAAAGAAAACAAACTGGCTGCCTTCATTGAAATACGCATCATTGATCTGCAGATGAATACGAGACATAATACTGTAGACAGCGAGCTTTGATGCGGCTTTTCCACTCCTTCTAGCTTTTAATCTAATTAATCTAGTAATAGTATTTGGTGCTTTTATATGATCACTGTGTGAATTTATGATTCATCATCTGATAGCATAGATTTCTTTTTATTTTCTTTTGTGAAAGTCTCAGCCTTGAGGGGAAATATCCGCTGAGATGAGTTCACTACAAAAGCCTTTGTTATTTCTGTTGTACAGCTTAACTTGAGCAAATCTCCTTTAACTGAGCAGCAGAGAGAAACAGAAGATGAGACATCTGGAGACCAAAAATAGGACTCGACGAAGACACTCATTGATTTTACAGAGGTTTTACAGAGAACACACTGTCCGACTCATTTTTTAGATTCCTTCTATCGATTTTAGAAATCATTCTGAATTTAAAAAAAGAGCATCATCTGACAATAGCTCTACCACAGTGTTGTTCTTGATACTAGCCTACCACCAGATGGTGCCAAAATGAGACATTTTGAAATCCTGCATACATATATAGTGGCTTTATAGGTTCTCTATATGATATTCAGAGCATTCATATAGCAGAAAACAACTATTGTCTATGTAAAGATATTGAGGAGTAATGTCTACCTGAGCAGAGAATTAAAGCTGCACTCTGCACTGCTCTCATATGGTGACGGCGGTAACACCTGATAACGGAGTCCCGACTAACGCTGTTTGCCATGGGCTCAGCCGTCACCATGTTGAGAGCCGTGTGGAGGCAATAGATGTGCTTTGAATTTCCTATTGAACACCTTTAAATTAAAGGATCTGCAACAGGATTGTGTTTAAAACTCCGTAGATGGTGCCAAACTTGGCTTAATCAACATTCTGTGGTGAGAGCCAAAAACAGTACCAGCTCTGCCAAAAACGAGGCACCTTGTAGCTGAAGTGTCCAGACGTGTTTGTGTGGTTCAGACAAGGGTTACTAACGCAGCGCCAGCAAATTTACATAATAAAAAATACACTATTAACACTCTAGGTCTACCGGGATATTAATGTCTTTTATGCATTTGTGATCATTCTGATTATTTTTATAACATTTTATGAAAATTAATTTTGGTAGCACATCCGTGAATGAATGGAGCCCCGATGTGGCTCTCCTTAAGAGGTACTTCAAAGATTAGAATAATTATAAGTAATACAGGGCTACTAATGAAGCCGGTCGCTTGAATGATTTATCAAAGGATGAAAAGAGTGCATAATGATGTGATGTTTTAATAAGCCTTGCCTCAAGCAGACCCATTTTTTTAATTCTCCTCAGTGGAAGTAAGTTTAAAACCATTAGTCATGGTTGCTTTGTTTACACCATTTCTACAATCCCTCGCTCCACTAAAGGTCAGGCCATTAAGAGATGCGCTTCCTCGAGAGACTTGGTATGTGGCAAATTATATAACTGCACTTGGGGCTTTCACAGAACTTACCACTAAATCCCAAAGGCACAACTGAGACGTTGCCATTGATTGCTCGAAACAGATTTGGATTGTCCCCCAACAGCGGTTCAACAGCATGTTATTTGAATATTTTATGAAAGATTCCCCGGCTGATTTCGTTTCAGTGCCCAATAATGTCCCGAAACCTAGAAATCTTTTCTAGAAAGATTTTATGAAACTAAACTGAGCTGGGATAATGTTACAATAAAATGGCTTTATTTTTAAGTGTGGTGTTGATGTACATAACACTGGCATATTTGGGGAAATAGATAAAATAAGTAGAATATTTTAATTATTGATTCATGTATTCTGCTCAGTGGGCAACCTCCAGCTCAGAAAAGTGAAGCCAATAAGGAAGTGCCATAAACTGTCATTCTTTCTAATAGCCAGCAGGGGGCGACTCCTCTGGTTGCAAAAAGAAGTCTGATTGTATAGAAGTCTATGAGAAAATGACCCTACTTCTCACTTGATTTATTACCTCAGTAAACATTGTAAACATGAGTTTATGGTCTCAATCACTAGTTTCAAGTCTTCTTCAATACAGCATGATGTTCATTTAGTAAATTATGGTCCCATTTAGAGTAAAATAGATCATAAAGCAGGGTATGCTTTAGGGCGTGGCTACCCTGTGATTGACAGGTCGCTACCACGGCGTTGTCCGGTCTGGGAGTTGTCCGTATTCTCGTCTTAGAACTTTAACCCTTTCACAGTGTGTTTTCAGCTCATGAAATTGTAACATTTTAAATATATTATATTCTGCATTCAGTTGTAATTAACTCTCCCCTTTCGTGTCACTTCTGGTTGCAAAAAAACAAGATGGCGATGGCCAAAATGCTGAACGCAAGACTTCAAAACGGCAGTCCACAAACCAGTGGGTGACGTCACGGTGACTACGTCCACTTCTTATATACAGTCTATGATTCTGCTGGCTTTCAGGGAGTTTTAAAGTTAGAAATAGGCAACGTTGCAGTTATGTCCGTTGGTGTACGTCTTGTGTTGTTTCCTGTTTCGACAAAACAATAAAGTACATTGAATTCTTGTGTAATAACTTAATAATGCACTGTCCATACTTTCACATAGTGTGCACAGTAACACTTCACAATTATGTAGTCACCAAGGTAGTAGTTACCAAGGAATGAGGAAAGAACAAATCAGGCAACTGACTGAATGAAATAGCTAACAAGGTGTTCCAAAATAACCCTTAGTCAAGTACTATAATTTATGGTAATTAATTGTACCTCACGCTGCTCGATATTCGCTGTGTCTCATTGGTTCCTAGAAGTCTGCACACTCTCAACTAATGAATCATTCCAGACAAACGCTTTATTATGTACCTATAGCTTTTATCTCATCAATTCAAGTGATGTTTCATCCTACTGTAAAATGCAATGCATAATGCAATCATGCATAATGTATAGTATGATTATTCCATATGGATTTTTAGAGTAGAGTGATTGGCTTTGATTGGCAGGTTGGATATAAGCACTTATGTCTTATTCCCTGCATTTCAACATTATTTATAACGTATACTTGAATCCCGCTAACCTGTTATGTTCTAAGATGTTGATCATATTTTTACAGGAAACTAAATTGGGAAAAGGTGTGACTAGTTTACCTTATTTGTCCTTAATGGCTTTTCAAAATGTAAATTTTTCATACTCTTGTGCGCAAATATGTCTTCTTTTGTTCTTATCAACTATAGTATGTAGTCTACATATTTAATTAAATCAAAATTGGTAACACTGACAACGTTCAGCCACTAGATGTCACATTCTACCTCCCCCGTTGCAATGCAATCACTTCACAATAAGTGGTTGCCAGTTCAATTTACAACCTGCATATTGTATGGTCTTGTGTGTGTGTGTTTGTGTGTGTGTGGAGACAACACATTAGAAGTTGGAACCAAACATCAGATATCTTCCACAGAGTTAAACAATACATTTATATTGGACCCGTCAAATTTTTAAATGATTAATTCATGATTGTATACAGTATATATATAGTGAATTAATCTATCATATATATATAAT